>OY759262.1:56399989-56464989 GCA_963662155.1 Lamellibrachia columna
ACAAATATGTAAGAGGGGTGCGTCGAGGTATATATATATATATATATATATATATATATATATATATATATATATATATATATATATATATATATATATATATATATATATATATATATATATATATATATATATATATATATGTATATATATATGTATATATATACGTATATATATATATATATATATATATATACGTATATATATATATATTATTTGTTTGCTCCTACATTTTTACCATTCATTAATTTTAGCAGTTATTCGCACATGCAAACAACCGAACCTGTCCATATAAAAATGTTCCCAGGTATGCGTCAGTTATACGCAATGGTCCGACAAAATTTGTCCCCAGGTGCTCGTCAGAAAACATGCAGTGGTACCTAATTTTTTTTACGCAGGGAAACCGATGTGCTTGACAACAGACAATGCTTGACAACACACATTGCCCGTGAGTTGTGGGGAGAGTCTTGCAATTGACGGATGAATTAATGTTGTCTAGTTTGAGCAACGATTGCAAATTCGTTTATTCTGGTTACAGGCAATGCCAAATCTTATTTGACACGTTCATTCATACAAATCAAGTTCACATATTAGCATCACAATATTACGAGTTAAAACGTTTTTAGACACGGAAACCTTTTTCCATGGTAACACAATTTATCGTTAGAACGTCGACATTTATATTTTAATATGCCATATGTTTTATGAGATAGTTATCATATGTTTATTAAATACATACAGCGTGTATATTCTCACCAGTTTCGCAGTGGTCACCAATGTAGAAATCTGTGCAGTGGCAGACGTTCTGGAAGCAAGTTCCCCCGTTCAGACAGTCACTCGATTGGCTGCATATTGGATCTGTTGACACAATATGTAGGGGCCTATACATCATTGTACAATATTAAGGAATTTACTTGCCGGATCGTTTTTTTGTGTGGTAAGGAAGTCGCGATAAGTGCCTACGCCAGGACCATGCGTCAACACTGCATAAATGCATTACCATTCCGTGTTACGGGAGAAGGCCCGCGTTTGTCAAGTGGCTTCCGCATAATATATCTTCAGCTCAAAGTCCGTAGAGTCCGTAGAGCGACTACAGCCAATTTGTAGCAGCGCACAGTCAGCCTCGTCGCGCGAGATCCAATCAAGGTATGCCAGTTTCAACGGGGAGTTCCGTTTGTGCACCACTCAGAGTTGCCACACAGAGGAGGTTGGCAGGCTCGTGTCATGAGCTGTAGATGTTTCCATATTAAGCTCCTCTTACTTGGTAAGTTTCACGGGCTCATGTGTAATTAATGTATGCTATGAATGTATAATGTTTTGTATTGATAATTGGTTATGCATTGAGTTATTGATAACAAGGAAAACAAACTGTCGCAATCGTCACAATTTTGAGAATACGCGTGATTAATTTCGTTTAGTTGAAAAAAAAGCACGTGTTTTCGTAAGCAAATTCAAATTGCACAATACTAATTAATCGTAACAGATATAAACCATATTGAAACACCAACATATTCTTTGTGAAATGTAATCTAAGAGGACCGGTATTCTTGACACACCGGTTTCACGGCACCGGCCGTCTTACTGTTATTGGTGTTGCCTATGGTCGAAGAAGTGTAGATTCAGTCCAGACATGTCTGAGACGAAAGTCACAAACGATAACGACAACTACAACGACAATGTTTACGTAGACAACAATGACTTTGACATAAACATGAAAAAAAAAACGAAAAACGTACTTACCGAAAACGCACCCACCGAACATATGTTCGACACATTTAACGAAGACGACAAGAGTGACCAGGAAACATGTCTTCACACTTGCCATTGCTGGTGCAGTAGTTTCTTCGCGATCGGTAATTGCGCAGAGAGTCGTAGAACTTTGCGAAACCCGAGTATTTAAGCGTTGCTTCACGACGGTACTGTACCATCAAGGTACCTCAAGGCGCTGAAGGTTTAATATGTTTTCACTTATCATAAATTTAAAATCACTTTAGTTGACAACTTGTAAGTGTTTTTACAGTAGTCGTACTTTTTCCAGTATTGTGAGTGAGGAAGGGCGTTTTCTCTCTCTCTGTCCCCTGTTTAGTAGGCGTCTCTACACAACGTCAACTTACACAATGTGCCAAATATATGGGCAGTAAAAAGGATTGTCGAAGGCGTATAAATTGAGGCAATAATTATTGGTGCGGGTGTGAACCAATCTTCCAGTTCACAGAAACCTTTGTACCAGAAAACGTCAGTAAATTAATCATAATTTTTTTTGCTTGGTTTTTTCTTTAGAAATTTGTGCGAGCAAAAAATTTAATAGCTTAGGCAATAACATGTGATGACGTATTTGAATATCACCCACGATTCAAAGCAAATTTTTTCTGAGTTATATGTCACACTTTCCTTCATGTGAATTATCTCATAAGGAACGCCTTATTGCCAACTTATATTTCAAAGTATACATAATTGATACGCAGCATGTTTTTCACAGCTTTGTTTTGTTTTATGCTGATATCAATCTGCATATTTCTGGAGGCAAACGACCGCGCCACCTTCGCTACTTTCACTTGTCATTTAATAATTGTTTTGATGAGATTGGTTGTGTTAGCTGATAAGCTGTATTTCATCTGCATACATGTATACCATTGTTTTCACTTTGAATACGTTGATGTAGGCATATAGGCTTTCTCATCGATATACAGGCATAATGTTTTATGTCGGTGCTGTTATTAAATGACCTTTACCAACAATTACTTGTTGTCAATATGCCCTTCCGTAGCAAACGAGCTCAGGGTTCTGCCATTAATTAAGTTTCAGCAAGGTATGAACACAGTTTTACTTTAGTCATCAACGACATCCGATAAATTAGATGTTATATCTAGAATCCGTTGGTGGCGTGGAGGCAACGCAAGATGATACAGCAGCGGGGGTGACCGTTGAGGAACAGTCTTGAGTAGATGTGGGCCTCAGGCATAGAAGTGCTTTGATGCCCCTGCGTTTCATGATGGTGATGAAACTGATCAGAGGAAAACTGTCGGAACAGGAAGTACTGAAAACGATGCTGACGACCTAACATAGAAGGCAGATGACAAGAGGAATTACAAAACATTGAAAGAATGGAATAACATCTTCAGAAAACATGGCCTCCAACTGAATTTTCAGAAGATCGAATAATAGATGAACAGGACGAGCGCCTGTATGCAGTAATTGACGGAACACGATTAAGCAAGTGGACAGCTTTTTGTATTCGGGCGGAACAGTACATGAGGTCGGAGGAAGTAGCAAGGAGACACAGAGGAGGCTGCAAGCAGGAGCAGCAGCATAGAGGAGGGTGGAAAGTATTAGGTGGACACAAAGTTGACAAGACAACTAAATTAAAAAGTGCTGGAAGCCTGCGTAGTACCAGTTTGTGCATATGGGCTGGCAACAGTTGCCCTGACAGAGACCCGGAGCAGAAGATGGATGCAGTTAACTCTTCGAAAGGGCGGAATATACTAATTGAGGTGACCTCCATCAGTCAATAGACCAGGGCAAACAAATTAAACAGTAAACAAACATTTTCTACCAACATTTTAATAATTTGTTGTGATGAAACTGTAAGGGACCCAGTCGATAATCACATTCCCCGAACATTGTATTCGCTTCTATGCACAAACAGCTTCACAGCACACTTCCGGAACACCAATGAAATTGCTGTGAACAATGTTGGTAGTACTGTGAACTTACAACAATCCGTAAGGAATATCGAATTAAACAAATCAATAGAGGGTGGATCAAAATGCCTTCATGAGGCAACTAGGATTATTTTGTTTAGTAGCACATTTATAGTTGGGGGATCTTCTTCAGTTGTTTGAGTGGCTAATATGATATGATGCGTTCATCTGCTTATTTGATTAGGGATTTAACGTTCAGGAAATCATGGCGTAGGTATTAAGTTGTTCAAGCGTCTGGGTGTTCCTGTTGCCGCTATTCTAATTCTTCGACGTTCGCCAGCAACCACAACTGTTGGTCCTGGCTTTCGTTTCTACAAATATTCTCCCCTGGCTGCCGTCAAGTTCCAACTACTGCTACTACTACTGCGACTGCTACTGCGATTACTGCCGCTACTGCCGGTACAGCTACCGCGGCCGCCGCTGCTGCTGCCATGGCTACTAATGCTACTGGTGCTACTTTTACTAATAATCTAACTATAATCTAGCTAGCGTATGTTTGTATGTGTGTTTGTATATGGTTATTTTAACGTATTCCTCCTAGAAGGCTTGCACCTCGTGAGCCAAACTTTACGGGATTAATCTACGACCCAACAAATTAAACGTAACGACTTTATTTTTTCGAAATACCCCGTATATCAAGAGTTCTTAGCGGATGTCATGGTAAATCATATGCTCGCTACATAAAATATTAACTTCCAATAATCGCCTAAACCATTTGCGCGCGACGCGAATATTTCGGTATATAAACCGTTTCAGAGTACGTAACGCCATCTGGGCGGTTTATATTAATTATGTTAGGCCCGCGTATTACCCATGTATTGGCCCGAGGTTGCAGACCGAGGGCCAATGCACAACAAAAATATATTCTACTATTCTACAACCAACACAAGTATCCATAGGTCTACATTCACGCGACCTTCAACATGTTTAACATGCAACGAGTATTGCATCACGTGCGTGACGCGGATAAAAATGACATGTAATACGTTTGACGTTCATTTATACAATCTCGAGCGTATTGGTGGCATATTGGCCTGAGGCATTTGATAAACATTGCTGTCATGACTGTCGCGTATGCATTACCAAGTTATCCCGTCCTGCATGTATAATGCGTGACGTGAGACTCGTTGATAACAAGTGATAACAATATATGTGTAGAAACTGAAGAGCTACGCATATGGAAAAGCGAACTTCTTCGATTCGACGCGCCTATTACGGCGACGATGATTCAAGCTTTTGTATGGAATGTCTGGGATCGATCTTGTGCCCCACGAATAGGATTGAGCCAGGGTCGCTCTCATCAGCGAAACACCTGATGTACTTTATTATCAATATCAATATTTTGACTCGGATCATCACTGACGACCTTGATGGATGTGCAAGTAAGGATACCAGTTCAAGCACGAAATAATTCTGGGATATGTTCAGTCACATGCGACGTTATTGAAACGTGCGCCTTTTAACTATGTCGGCGCTGTCATTTTGCTTAGCCGCAGTTGTGAGTGACCGTTTTATACACTAGGGGACCACATGGCATTTCATAACAGACGCCGCCGGCGGTACACTGAATGTACCTCTGTGGATCCGGTTGCTCAAAATAGAAACCATGAAGGTCTGTGTTGAACTTGAAGCGGGCATTCCGTGTGTTGCAACCGTAATTCGAAGCTGCAAACATAACGATTACATAATATTACATAATGTTTGTATATGCAACAATAGTTGAATATATTCATAGTCAAATATAAATATTTCAAATATTGGGTGACAATCCATCAGATATGGTTTTGTTTTGAATGGGCATATGAGATTCATTAATGAAAAACGGATTTACTTGACATTTGCTAATGTTGCTATGTCCATACCATTTTCATTCACGTTTGACATATGCCGTTCTCGCCCTGATCTTCAACGAATGTTTAACTAAGCACTCATAGAGTGCAAGTGAAAAAGATGCGTCACGACAGTACTGCTCCAAGAGGTCGACGTGCGGTCGACCCGCGACCGTCCCCATCGATCAAGAAGCTGACGGCTGTGTCGTATTCACAAAGGAAGCAGAAGAAACAGCCATTACCTGAGGGTGTAAGATGTTTTCACTTCACATACATTATATCTCGCCTGCCTTAGAATCATTTGGATGCCAACTTGTAAGTGTTTTTCACAGAACTCATTCTTTTTGCAGTATTCTGAGTGCGGAAGGGCATCTCTGCACAACGTCAACTTACACAATGCGCCAAATATATGGGCAGCAAAAAGGAATGTCGAACGCGTATAAAATGAGACAATAATTATTGGTGCGGGTGTAACCCAAATGTCCAGTTCAGGCCAACCTTTTTATCAGAAAACGTCAGTAAATTAATCAAAGCTATTGTGTTGAAACTGCTTATAGTTTTTCTTTTGATATTTGACAAGCAAGAAATGTAATGTCTTAGGCGATAACATGTGATGACGTATTTTGATATCTCCCACGATTTAAAGCTCATTATGTTTGAGTTATATGTCTGGGACGCTGGTATTGGTATGAATATGAATGTTAATTGTATGCAAAATTCAATCTTGTCATATTGCATGTGTTTCTGATAAGCAATCTGCGTCGTGTATTACTCCTTTCCTTCTTTTTTGTTTTACCAAAGACGGGTTTAATATGCTTTATTGTATATAGTTTTGTTTCAGTGCATTCACATGATCTCTGTGACACTGCATTTTCACAGTTTCTTTCATGTGAGTTCTCCCATAAGGGATTTTAGAACGTCTTTTTGCGTACAGTTATTTCAATTTATACGTAATGGTTATGCAGCATGTTTTTCACAGCATAGTTTTGTTTTATGCTCTGCATATTTCTGTGTGGCAAATGACCGCGCCACATTTGCTACTTTCGCTTGTCATTTAATGATTGTTTTTTTTCCCGATGAGATTGATTGTGTTAGCTGATGTCTTTCATCGACATATATGTATACCATTGTTTTCATGCTGAGTATGTTGATGTTGGACGTTAGGCTCATCGATATACGTGTATAATGTATTATGTCGGTTAAATTATTAAATAACCTTTACCAACAATTACTTGTTGTCAATATGCCTTTCCCTAGCAAACGAGCTCACGGTTCTGCCATTAAGCATCAGCAAGGTATGAAAAAGTTTTACTCTAGTCATCAACATCATCTAATCTGATAAATTAGGTGTTATATCTAGAATCCGTTGGTGGCGTGGAGGCAATGCATGAGGATACCACAGCGGTGGTGACTGTTGGG
Source organism: Lamellibrachia columna (assembly GCA_963662155.1). Taxonomy (NCBI): domain Eukaryota; kingdom Metazoa; phylum Annelida; class Polychaeta; order Sabellida; family Siboglinidae; genus Lamellibrachia; species Lamellibrachia columna. The sequence continues at coordinate 56,406,939 of OY759262.1, forward strand.
AAACTGTCTGGGATAGACGTGAGTAGTTAGTGGAAGTTTTTGGGACCCTAAATTAAGAGCCAAATCACTGGACCATACATCAAAGGAACATCAAAGGCAAAACACCCTAATATCGCCCACCGCTAATGAGTGCGCGCAGCCAATCAGAGCGCCTCAGAGCGCCCCCTGGCGGTGGTAGCCGAGCGCAGTGCAGTCATGCGTGACGTAAGTGCCCCCTAGCGACTGGAGGAGGAACGAACATTGACCTAGTTACGTTTACCGAAGGGTCGTTAACCTAGTAAGGAGACGAACACAATCGTACGGTGCACACGTATTTTATTGAATACAACAAAGCGGCAGCAGTACAAACGAGGCGATCGTATGCGATTGGATACAACGAGCCGGGTATGACGAAGATGAAGATGAAGGCGAGGCGACTTGCGAATGGTGACCATCGCGCCAGAGGTCGCGAACTTACGGGTGTCTCCACCGCGCCAGAGGTTCGAGGGCGAGCTTACGGGTAGAGCGACCACCGCGCCAGAGGCTCAGTACGATATGCGATAGTACGGTATACCCTTTTTCAGCAGCTTAATCCAATCGAACACGCGACAATCGTTAGCGACCAGATCGGTGTGGAAAGCGTTGACGAAAGTTCTCATAGGAGAACCGTTACAACGAAGCATGATATAAGTGACGCAATATTGTCCGCAAACGTTAGACAGAGGACTCTGAAGTCTCTTGCTGTTATGAGTCCACTCGGAACAGTGTTTGTTCAAGAAGGTGCGGAACGCCGCGTGACGAGGCGGCAGACCGTACGAACAGAAGTATTCGCCGCGTCCGTCGGAGGACAGGTACAGCGCTATCCAATGTTCGCCCGGTTCGTCGCCGTCGTCGGTGTTGCACACGAAGGCGATCGGCAAAGCGTCAATTGTTGCAGGCAGTCCATCTCGGGGTACGACGCCGCCAAAGACGGACGCGGTGTTCGGATCCATCGTCAGTAGACGGGCGATCTGCAGGGTGTCCATCTCAGTAGTCGTAGATGACGTTGCGGTTCTTGTCGATTTCCAGCACGGACTCGAATTCGGCGTAGGCGACGACGTTCACGGTGGTCGGAAGCGCTGCACGGAAATGGAATTCTATGCGCAGGTTGCCCTTTTGTACCAGATTAAAGCAGGGACCGTCGCACTGGTCGGGGGTCAGGTCGAAACCGAAGAAGGTGTAGCCGTCTCGGTACTCGTCTCGAGTCAGACCGTTCCCCTCGTCCTGCCATATCTTGCCGGTCGAGGTGAACAGGCTCGCGTAGCTCCTGGCGAAGAGGTTTTCTTCGAAGTTGGGCTGGAAGGGTTTGGCGGGTATCTGACGACCGTCCACGTACACGGAGACGAAGCTGATGGCGTTGTTCTTGGCGTGAAACGGGTTTGTGGCGTACGTGCCGTTGTAGGCGTCGTTGTCGATGCAGCACAGTAGGAGACGTTTCGGCAGGGTGCCGAGGAACAGGTTCTCGTGCGTGTGCGACAGAGCTCCCGTGGGAATGGAGTACACCTTGCATTCGACGGGTCGTAACGCATACTTGACCGTGGTCCGATCGAGAGCCATGATGTGAGCCTTCTGCACGGCTGGATTGAGGGTGGCCTTCTTGACGAAGACGGACGCGTTGACGATGGTTATCTTGTACTCGTTTTGTCCAGCAGCAATCAGAGCAAACTCGGGCTTGCTGCGCACCAGGCGTAACTTGACGTCGACACCGTTGATCAGGAATTTATCCTGCAGAAACATATCCACGTGGAGACGACCCATCATGTCGACCACGCGACTGCCGGCTATGTACTCCCGACGAGTCACGAACCCGGGGTTAGGATCGGGTCCGGCGGCTAGCTCGGTGGCGCGCATGCGACTAGCCTTGTCCTTGTACCACAGCTGATTCGTCAGCTGCGTCGACTTGGCGTCGAATCCGTAACTCAGCAGCGTCTCTATGAAGGATCGATACTGGTACGAGTTGAAGGACGAAGAGGTCACGAGCGTGCCGTTCAGGGAGAGGTCGACATTGCTGAACAGCGAATGCAAGAAGTTGTTCACCGGTCCCACGGGTTCGCCCGCGTCGATAGGGTTACCGTTGGCTCGCGTCACCTTCACCTGCACGTGTAGCATCGTGTTGGCGAGATCCATGTAATCGTCTCCCGATCCGGGGATGAAGAATTCTATCGGTCCTCCAGAGTCCAGAGAGGCCATGGGTTGATGTTCCACCACGTGACTTTCGGCGATGCAGTTCTGAGTGGGGGGTACGGTAAAGAGATCCAGCTCGGTCTTGACTCCCTCGCACGACTGTCTATGCACGAAAGCCATCTTTGTCGTCGAATATGTCGGCAGCGCGTTTCGTGGACGTCCGTTTCTTGCGGCGTCGCTTTACTGCAGTGAATGTCGCCTTTGCGGCCGCTCGTTTTATACGTTTACCAGGGGGGGCTCGAATACTGCTCATCACGGCATCGGTGACGCGTCGTTTGGCAGCCGTTTTTATGTTCTGGCCTGATAAGACGTCGCCGGCTATGCGAACGCCGGTCTTCAACGCTCCCTTGCCCAACGCCACGGCACCTCTCTTGATGAGCGGCATGGCGCTGCGCAACAGACTGCCGAACAGACTGCCCAGTCCGTGACCTCGCTGGTATTGCGCACCGGCGAAGTAGGGCAGCGCACCGCCAGCCTGGCGCGCGTAATAATCGTTGTAATTCATCAGAACAGTCCGGACTTGCGTCGACGAAAATGAAGCGTCACCGTCACTCTGCCGTATTCGAATGGCACGCGTCGACCCATGTCGTTCCTTATATCCACCTCGATCGAGGTGAAGTTCGAGCGCAACAGGGGTACGTAGTGCACGTTATTGAAACGAGCGGACACCCTGTCACCGTGACGTCCGCTAATCGGAAGGGCGCGCAACAGAGGCGCGAGAGTGTCACCCACTATACGAGACTCCACGATGTCCGTGTAGAGGTAGAGGGTGTCGAACCCCTGCGTCAGGTTCACCACATCGTTGGCCTCGATGTGGAAGGGGTACGACGAGTCGGGATGGCGGGAGTCGGCGGGGAGGACGGGAGATGACGTAGCCGCCACCGGCTCGCTGGCTACGGGTTCGCGGAATCCTAACATGGACGCCACCGCGCTGTGGTACGGTATGGTGAACAGGGTGTTCTCTGTCATGTGTAACGTCATTTTCTGAGTGACGGAACTATAGCTCATTTGAGCCTGTGTCTTCTCCGTCCTCATACTGTACAGTCCCTTGTTGACGTGATACATCAATGTTAACGGATCGTCGTAATACCCACACGACAACTTCGAACGTCGGGACGAGTTCGTAGCATCGATCGTGTTGAGGAAGAACCAGACATCGTTATCTGTGACGTTGTACCAAGTGTGCGGATACTGGACCTCAGCCAACCCACACTCCCACTCGCCGGTCAGATCTATGCGTTGAGGTAAGTGCGTGACGTAATGGGTCAAGGTGTTGTCGGGGTGCATCTCCATGGAAGCGTTGCTGGGCAGCGTCATGTAGAAATCAGTCGCCATTGCGTCTCAAAGTGGGATTGGGCAGTAGGTAACCCAAAGAACTACTCAACAGAGCCGTCCACAGATTAGAATCGCCGTGACCTGTCATCAGGTTGTAAATGCTGATCAGAATGACCGTGTACGGGACGACGACCTGACACAGAAACACGATCTCCTCTTTGGGACACGCGGTACCGAACAGATGCCAGGGAGTGCTGTCTGGCTCGTTCGGTGCAGCGTCAGTACAATCCTCGTGTTCGTCCACCTCCGTCTCCTCCTCGTCTATGGTGGTGGTGCAGGTCGGTGGTGGTGGTGGTGTCGCGTCGTGTGTCATTTCTCGAATGCAGTGTCGTCATGTGCGCGGCTAGTCTTTATAGTTGACGAGTCCCCTGGCATCGATCCAGCTGTTGAAGTAGGAGGAATAGCCGAACCATTTCACCAAAGCTTCCTTTCGTCTACCAACCGTACGGCGTTTCAGTACCGCTTCAACACGGTACACTTTATCAAAGGGTACCGTCACCTTCTGCAGCTCCAGTTCGTAGAAGGTACCCTCCAGCACTTCGCCGAGATCGTCCTGCAAGCGATACACGGGTGGATCGGAGGGGTGAACCTCGTGTATCGTGAACAACTCTTCGCTCCAGTTCGTCTCGTAGCCCTTTTCGAACGTGCGTTTGTACTTGCTGACACGCACGCGATCTGACACGTGCAACTTGGGCACGCCCTTACCATCGTGACCGTACAGACGTTGCCACACCTGTTCTTGGTTCTGTGCATTCACCTGTGACGGAGCCATACCTATCATGCGGTGGGGGGCATTGTTATACGATCGCATCAAGTCCGGAAGGATGTCGACGTACCGCCACGTCTGGTGTTTCGTGAAGTAGCGCCACATGCGCGTCTTCAACGTTCGGTTGAACCATTCCACGACGGCTGCCTTCGTCTCCGCTTTGTGCGTGTAGAAGTAATGGATGTCGTAACGCCGCAATAGCGCCTGAACGGATTTGTTCCGGAATTCTGTGCCTTGATCCGTCTGCAAGGTCTGGGGGCAAACGTCGACGAACGTGGATTGCAGCGCTGCCACCAACGACGCCGCGGACTTGTTCTTCATGGGAACACACCAGGCCACTTTCGAGAAGACGTCGATCATCGTGAGGAGAAAGGCCATACCGTCGTTGACGTCTTTGACCTTCGACATGTCTACGAGATCGGCCTGCCACTGCTGAAGCATACCACCCACGATGACGCGTCGTCTCTTGAAATGACGTCTCGCTGGTTTGTGTAAGGTGTAGGCGTCCTGTTCCGACAACCATGCCGTGACGGCCTTCCGTGGCAGGCGCGTGACGCGTCGCAAGCCAGCGACGCCTCCATAACTGCCTACCCTCGTGGGATCGAAGTAGACCTCACTCAAGGAGTGTTCTCCCCTCTGTGCCATCAAAAGAGGTGGAGGACCGATGTGTTGACGGGGGCGGTGACGTTGACTCCGGAGTCCGACAGCTGACGAATGACGAGGAGCACGCCGACGTGAAGTAGGACACACACTATGGCACCCACAATGACAGCGGTGGAACAACAACGGTCTAGCGGAGTAACCATAGTCGGAATAACACCTGGTGTATAAGAATGTCGGCTGCAACGTCTCCCAGTACGGTAAGTCCTTCGAACAATAGCGCAGCGACGATGGATCAGTACGCGTCCTGTGGATCGATGAGCATGACTGCTACGGATACGCGTCGTACCACCTTATACGGTGTTCCATCCAGCCAATGACGACGACGAAGCCTTGCGTGATGCGGGGGGAGGGTGGGTGGGTGGACAAGGAATGGTCCATTCGACGAGCGTGGGGGGTTCGAATAACGTCTGTGGCATAAAACTTAGCACTATACCGTGAGCAATCATGTAAAGTCCACTGATAAATATCGCACCGACGATGGAACGGTAAACGAGGTCCTGTGGATCGGGCGACATGACGAACACTGTGCTACGGACACGCATCGTACCATCCTATAGGTTGTCCCAACCAGCCAATGACGTCAAAGCCTTGCGTCTTTCGGGGGGTGGGGTGGGCATGGTAGGTTCCATTCGACGGCTCTTACGGCCGAGGGGTGTCCAACTTAGCGATCTTCGCGCACTACCTGATGCAGCACGCGGAGGAGTACTGGATCGACGAGAGGGAGTGATCGACGGCTCCGGCCGTATGTAGGCTCGTCTGGCGACGTTACCGACCAACGTCATGGGTAGGTTGATGGCACGGAGTTGTCGTGCGAATGGCTGCCAACCCGTCGGAGCGGTCTTGCTCTTACGCAACAGATCATTAACGAGATCCACCACGTTACTTCCGACAACCGGCACGCCCTCGTGTATCAGTTCACCGCGAGCGGTCCACGTGATGTCTCTCTTGAGATGCTCCATCAAACGGCTGGCTTTGGCCTGCATGGTCCTGGGTACGGTGGCCAAGACGGTGGCCTCCAGTCCGCTAATAGGAGCGCGGACTGCACCCTCCGACCCCGACTCCGACGCCACCTCCGACTCGTTCACCGTGACCACGCGTAGCGGTTCCTTGATGCGTTTAGTGGCCAAGACGTTGTACCGCTGCAACACCTGATTATACAGGGTCACCTTGGTCCCGTCGTCTAGGTCCTTTCTATCTAGGATGGTCTTCATCTCGTCATCGAGGGCTTGCACCTTCTTGCCTAAGGTGTCGGTCGCGGGTGGGGGTGGGGGTGACCGAAGCGTGTCCAACAGTCGCGGGTCCACCAAGGCCATCTTGCGTGCGTGCTCCATGTATCTACCTTGAGGTCAGCACCTGTCGGAGCAAGGGTATCAAGACCGAACTTGCCAACGGTGCTAGGAAGGCCGATAGGAAACCGCCGCTCTGTCCCTTGCCAACCTGCGGTTGCAGCAAGATGCGTCTTCTTCTGGCAGCGAGCGTTCGTCTATTAGCCAACTCGCGTAACTTCGTCTTGTATTTATTCAATCGTCGCCTCTGTAAAGCGGTCAATGGAATGTTCTTTGTTAGTATGTTGTAGGCACACTCGGCTAGTGCACACAGCAGATCGGCGTCGGCGTTGGCGATGATGGCTTTTTTAATTTTGTTGCTCTTGACTCTGGCCAGAGCCTGTATGCACACGATGTGTCTCTTCACCAGGGCAGACATGATGCCAATGAAGAGACTATCCACACACTCGGTCGTTTTATACCTTCGGCAAGTACACGTACTGAACACCGTCGTCTGGAAAGATGGCCGTGCGCAGACGCATGTCCTCGGGCGTGTCCTGTTTGAGATCGACCAATAGATAACCGTACGGTACCGCCGTGGCGTCTTTAAACGCCTCTTGCACGAACTTGCCGCGTCCCGGATACATCTGCCGAGCCAAGGTCGCCATCTGCGATGCGTCACGTGGATTCTTGAACACCACCATGTACTGCGTATTCAGACTGATGGTGCGACTCTCTTTGTTTTTAGGGAACAGGTTCTGTACGAGATACAGCACGGACGTGTTCCTGTGGTGACTTTTTTTAGTGAACAAGGTCGTGACCCGTTCGTCCGTTTCTGCCATGAGATCGTCTATGACGATGAGGTTCCTCGTTGTCGGATCGAACATGGCCGCCGTCGGTAACCCTTCCTCGAATCGCACGTGACCCAAGTTCGTCGTTGCGTAAGCCTCTTGCCATTCTCCGTAACACCACGTTATTTGTTCGGGCGGTGGATCGATCATCGCAGAGGCGTGACGCAACATACGCGTCACGAAAGTACTCTTGCCGCACCCCGTCGGTCCGGCGACGACGCACGTGAAGGGGTGTTTCCATCGTGCATCCATGATTGCGTATGAAACGAGTGCAGCGTGCATCGCCTTTTCTACACGTCCACCGGACCCGTGGTCACCCCATCCTCGTGCACCACGCGTTTGGCGTAAAAGAAGGTGAGTGCATCCCGTGCCTGCACGTACGTCATCACGGTAGATTTATGCACCCGGAAACCACGGTTCGATCCACCTCCGCTCCGACGGTTGGTGAGCACCGCCAGGAACGCGTCCTTGTCGATGGTGTTGTGCCGTTTGCTCAGTCCTTTGGTGCTGTACTTGTCGGTGGCTCCGAAACAATAGTACGTCTTGCTACACAACCCCACGAACCCGGCACCGGACCACTCGACCTTGAACAGACCCGGTGTCCTCTTGTCGAACGCTCTTCGCGCCTTACAGCACGCCTCGTCTCCGACCCACGGTCGATTGGCGAGACGACAGCGCACGTAGTCGTTCCGATGGTCGTCGCAACATTCCGATGGGAGCCATTCGGAACGATGTCGGAAATAATGTTCTCGTAGTTCCGGGGTCACGAGGTCGTCGACGGACTCGCCGGCCAAGGCCAAATAGGCGGAATCTGTATCCATCTCGCAGTACTCGAACAGAGGGCGCTCCACGTATCTGATGATGAAGTCGTAATAGAACTGCAACATGCGCATCTTGGCGTACTGCAGAACGAAGAATCCCACGTGTACGGGTAGGGTGTACTTGACGGTTTTCTTGTTCAACTCTATCTCGTACGCATCGTCGACGACGATATCGAGTTGTCGGAACCGTTTATCGTTGACCAGGAGCGATGCCGCCTTCTCCGTGCAGTAGCTGACGTCACGATGTCGGTCAACGTTGGTGATGGTCTTTCCGTAGCCCGAGTTCCCCAGCAACTTCATGGTGTCCGCGATGATGGTCTTGTCTTGGTGAACGTCACCCTCGCGTCGGGCCTTGGACACTGCATCGCCGAACCGCCGGAAACACGGAATAGGATCGTATTCGATGACCTGGTACACGTGCAGTACCTCGAGACCGTGGTCCAGATACCATCGCAGCAGTGGCGTTGCGAGCAGTATCTTATCGCCGCAATAACTACCCACGAGCATGCGTCGCGGAGTCTTCATGATGTCGTGTTCTTCGGCGTATCGGCGCATGAACGGACCGAGATCCTCGCGTATCAGATTTATGTTCTTGAACACGGGTTGCATCTCGGCAAAGTGCGCGCGCAATTCTTCCGGTACGCGTATGTCGCACTCGATCATGCCGAACACGGTTCCTGCACGCACTCCGTTCAGGATCTGTTGTGACGTCATCGTCCATCGCACGTGTCGACGTCGGGGAAATGCTGCATCCACACACTTGCGTACGGCCGGGGTTCGTCTCATCTCTTTCCACTCGCATTCCCACAACTCGACGACTGTGACAAAGTGTCGTAGGTAGGCGGTGGTCTTTCGGGTCTCGGCGAGCAGTTGCGCCATGGGTTTCCCGTTGATGGCGTTCACCTCTTCGCGGTTGCACGAGCAACCGTGAAAAAAGCACCCATGGAACTGATAAGCCGTCTTCGTCTCGCTGCACCATCCATCCACCCGATGTTTACCTATTCTGTTCTCTCGTCCGTTGATCTGATGTCGTATGGGACGTCCCGTGCGTTCGGATTCCCACGTCAACCATTCTCCAGCCATCTGTCCGTACAGCTGCGCCGATTCGGGACGGAAGTCCTTCTCTGCTCGTCGACGGGTGTACCATCCCATGGGCATGTCTTGCATGAGCGACCACAGGTACAGTGCGTTCGCATCGTATCCGACGATCGATCGATAAGGACGAGCCGCCTCGCCGTACTCGTTCTGACGTAGCGTGGTGACCCCTTTCTCGTGATAGCGATGAAAGATGATCGAAGGCCCGCCTACAATGTTCTCTTTAACGAGGTCGTGCAGGTCTTTATTCTTCTCGTTGAAGATGGTAAAGTAGGTCTTCTCTGGAAGGTCGTTGAACAGGTACAGCAGGGTCAGACCAGGTACGCTGATACCTTGCTTGAACATGTCTATTCCCCGTTGTCGATAGAACGCGAACTGTCTGTCGATGGCCTGTAGAAAGGGAACCACGTCCCTGTTGTTGTACCAGACGAGAAAGTCGCGCAACGTCGTCATGCCATTGACGCGCCAGGCCTCCTGACAACTGGCGTAATCCTCGTCTGATATACCTTCGTTCTTCAGTCGACTGAAGAAGGCCTCTTTCGGTGGAAGTGCGGTGTCGTCGAGTCTCTCCAGCCGGTCCATGTACTCGTACGGGAAATGACCTTTCGTCACCTCGCATCCGTACGCTTTCAGATACTTGTGGTAGCTGAACCCGGGGGCTATGTAGTTGATCATGTCTAGGAATTTCAGCTGATCCGTCGAAAGACACATGAAAGTGTTGTTGCGTTTGATGACGAACATTGCCCCGACGCCGTCGTTCTCGTCTGTCTTGTTGCCCTCTTGCTCCCTCTCGTCCTCGTCCTCGGCTTCGTCTTGTTCCACGGTCTTTGAAGTCGTCAGGAAGTACGGTATGAGGAACTGTTTGATGGCATTGAGATCTTACTTCCCCGAATTGAACCCGATGACAGGTAACTGACGCATCCATCCATACAGTTGGCCCATCAGCGTTTTGTACGGATTGGTTGCCGGTCGCGCTTTCTTCTCGGTGGCCTCCCGTGCAGCTGCCTCCCGTGCAGCTGCCTCCCGTGCGTCCCATTTCGTCAGCTCTTCTGCGAGTTGTTCCAACACATGATCGTATGAGTCTTTGATCTTGTCGTACGCGGCCTCACTCATCGATTGCAGGATAGTCATCATGGTGCTCACCAACTTGTTGGTGTCTCCGTCCGTGACGATGCATGTCACCTGTTCGTGTCCGGGTACGTTGGATGCCACGCTGACGCTCAGCGGGACGTGACGCGCAACCCAGTGAACCTGGGCACTGTCAGACGGAAGGTGTTCGGTGTCGAACCAACACTCGAAGTCGAAGGTGGCTCGGTACGGATAGTACTGCAACGCTTCGGCCACTCGGATGTTCTCGTCTGCCAGACGTTCGAACACCGATGGAGTCGAATGGTACACGCCACCAGGATAGACTCGACGCACACCCCCCGTACACGTGCTCTCGTGGTTGCGTAGACTCCATGCGTCTTTCCACAACGAGTCACCGCACTTCCGACATCTGTACGAGTGGATGAAGGAAAAATGCGTCCCGTGAAGATTGAGGTAGAGTGTGTCAGGGTACTTACGTACCGAGCGACGAACGAGTTCTGCAGTTGGCTTTCCATCCTCTCCATCCGGTTTTACGAGACTGTACACGCACACATTCGTTTGGAACGTGGTCTCTACACGATAGAGGTCGTCCATCGTGACCCCGGCAAATGCTTCCATGGATACGCCGTCTTGGACGTAAGTCTCGTACAGCGTCTTCACAGCTGGTTCCAATCGACGCCTTTCACATCCGCGATGCAGGGCCAGACATCGGAAGAGACACAGGTTGTCACTGTAACTTTTGCTATACCTGGGATCCTTTTCCAACCCGATGACGGCTTTGTTCCTCTTGATGTACATTGGAAGGTCGGTCATACCTACACATCCTATCGGGTGATCGATGATGCGATTGACGAAAAATGTGACATTGGTCACGAGTTCGCACACCCTCGCCGAATCCGGTCTTTGATTGATGGCCCATTGCAAGACGTCGGTTTCTCGGATGCGTTCGAGGAACTTATCAAAGTCCTTGCTGGTCGTGATGAGACTGGGCTCGTCCAGGTAGCGTCCACAGCAGTTGCACGAGGGATGGTAGTACTTGTATTGACCCGTGTTCTTGTTCCTCAGAATGAACCCGTAACTGAGGTTAATCTTGAAAGCGTTGGTCTGTTTCTGGAACATGTTCTTCAACGGTGTCTCTAGAACGGTCGTGTCTAGCGTCGTTAATCTGTAATCGTACCTGCACTGGAGAGGACCTCTCGTTACACGTGTCCGTATGGTCGACCAGTGCGCTCGTACGACATCTAACAGTTCCGTCGACAGGTTGTCGGCGAAGGGGAGTCGAGCAGGTGAGTCGATGGGGTCTGCATCGGTCACGAGTGGATGGTGGGGTGTGGTGGCTTCCCTGATTGATCTCGTCGGCGATGGTGGTTTCGTGACGCCTGCGGTACACGCTTGTCGTGCGTGTCTGACCAGGTTCTTGCGTTTAGTGAACTTCTTTCCACATTTCGCACATGTGTACACTGTGGTCTGTTTTCTAGTACTGCTACTGCTACTGATACTGCTAAGACGACATACGGACCTCACATGTTGTTGCAGATCGTCCCATCTCTCAAACGTTGCATCACATTTACACGAATATTTCGTTCGCTTTGCCTGGTCGCTAGGTGGCACCTCTATTGGTTGCGCCGCCGCATACGTGTGTTCGTTCCCTGTCGGTGACGCATGACTCGCTACGTGGCGTTTTAGCGCTGCATACGTGTCGAGCACCAGTCCGCAGTGACGACATTGGTGTCGTTTCATGATGCTCTACGTGTCTACAACTGAGAGACAGCGGTCCTTAGTACAGCTATATAGTACGTGTGGTAGTGGTGGTGGTGGTGGTGGTGGTGGTGGTGGTGGTGGTGGTGGTGGTGGTGGTGGTGGTGGTGGTGGTGGTGGTGGTGGTGGTGGTGGTGGAGGTGGTGGTGGTTGGTGCATGGTGATTGGTGAAGGGTGTATGACCTAAGGTGTGATCCTGTGGTATTGGCTACTGTGTGTCCACTATCGATGGCTACGGGTTCTCTTTCCACTATGTAGACCGTGGCAACACCACTGACAACGCGTTTCATTCATTGTATGACGTTTTATTGCGTATATACTGACATAGACATATACATAATATACATATACATATACATATATACACGGTTAGACTTATATAATTACTATGAAGACTTTAAGGTTTGTGGGATTGTTACATCCGCGACAGTGACCTCTAGCTTACGATCGGTTATCGATACGCCAGTGGCTAGTTCCATGGTTATTAACTTGTGGGCTTTTACACCACGACAGAGGTTACGTACAATGATGATGATGAATACTATATAAGTCTGTAGGTATATATATATATATATATATATATATAGACATTACTCTATGTCATACAACTACAAGCATACATTAAACGAGAGAGAGAGCGACTAACTACTGTTATTCCGTTGCACACGGTGCTTCTTAAAATGCGGGGGTTTCAATCATAAAATCAACAATTATCTGAATTAAATTATGTACTGTGCGTCTCCTCTCGTCTCTTGCTAGCACGGGTGCTTCCTCCACCTCCACCTCCTCCTCCTTCTCCTCCTCATACATAAAAGAAATAGGTCTACTGTTCATCTTGTGTTGATATAATGTATTCTAGTATCATAACCACTAATTCCCGGCATGCACGCCTACGCAGTTCAGCCGGTGACACAGGTACGTCATCCTACAGAACAAATTAAAAGATACTAATATTCCACTCCATATTCCGTAATACAACAACTACTACTACCTACTAACTCGGTTATGTTTACTAATAATAATATTCTGTTGACGACGTCATATACGTGGCGTTCAATACTCCAGATCGCTTCCGAATGCTGGCTGGGAGTACGGGTGCCTCGTCGTACACTTCCATCTACATAACAACAACAAAAATACTACTACTACTACTACTACTACTACTACTACTACTAATGTTCATATATCGTGGTTATAAGTGCATACATACATACTGCCTACTGCATACTACCGACTACTGTTCATAACATACTACTGTTCACGGCTGTCGACGGATAGCGCAACGCACATATTTCATGAGGATTTCCTGGTACGGTGCCGACAGTATAGTGACTGCTAGTGATCGGCACACGTCCACGGTCACTTCCTCCACCGTGGATGGAGCGGATGCCCTCCACTCCGCCGCTATTACGCCGGCAATGTTGTTTTGCATTTCTAAAAAACACACCTTTCTCGGATCTTCCTCGACGGTCGACGTCGACGGCTTCGGGTGAGTGATGGTCGACGTCGACGGCTTCGGGTGAGTGATGGTCGACGTCGACGGCTTCGGGTGAGTGATTGTGTGTTGGTCGGCGATGTACTCGCACTCCCCGTCTGGCTTCAGGACGACGGTTTTCATCGGGAATACGTACAGTGTAGTTGGTGCTGGCGTTGGTGTCTTCTCGGCCTCCGTACTTTGCGTGAGTGGTGGTGGTGAAGCAGGACTGTACGTGAAGTCCTCGTCGTCGTCGTCCTCGCGATCGCTTCTTCGTCGACGTCATCGTAGTAATGAGGGGGGGTATTGAGGATGAACCCATCGTCCACCTCCGAGTCCGAGTCCGACAACAACTCCACCGGTCCCCACGGTAGCACCGCCTCCTGGTTTGCTGGTGGCGAGTTGCAGTAGTAGTCCTGCGATGATGTCGGTGTGACGCGTTGCCCCGTGCAACGGTGCTTCACCACCACTCTCGTATCGTCATCGACCGGGGCTTGGCGTTTGTAGGCCTTCTGCAGCTGCGGTAGACCAGTGCTCTGTTGAATAGAAAGAACTAGTTACATTCGGCATATTCATCCGCGTCGCCCTGTATATCGTCGTATTGGGCGTACATACTCTTTCTAACCAAATCTGTCACTTGGTGACGCCATTTCATGTTCCCACACGTTGCGATGACATCTATCGATAGCCACCGCAAGACGTGCATGACCATGCTGGACGATGGTACGTAACGATCCTTATCATCATTTAAATTCATTATGCGATGCACCTCGTCACAGGCATATTGCACGCTGGCGACCTCTAGCGCCTTATAGAAGGTATTTTCGTTCGTCATGGCTTCGGATCGATCCCGTATTCTATCTAAACCACTCACCGTAGCCTCCATATCATCGCTACTGCTTATGGATATGACGTCGGCCTGTGACGCACTATCCTCCTCCCCCTCGTCATCTGTTATTATAATTAATGGTGGCGGTGAACAGCTGTCCGCAGAGGAGGAGAATAGTATTTCCGAGCTATTAGTACGTAACCATTCCATTACCTTCGCACGTCCCTCACTGTCGATGACGTCACTGCTTCCAGTGGCAACTGCAGTAGCTGCAGCAGCGACGGTAGCGACAGCCTGTCAACAGAATGATTCACACTGTGACTACTTCCAAGTCTGACACCGTGTAATTTACATACTGTCCCGCCTCGCGTTTCCTAATGGTCACCATGACTTGGGCCCCTCGCAACATGTCCAGTGCTGCATACCGCTCGGCATCTGTCTTCATGTTCATGTAATCGTTAGCCGTGAATCCCAACACCTGGACAGCTTTGACATTAAATAACGTTGCCCACACTTCACTGCCGATGGCGTCTTGTAGGAGGATACGCATAGCGAACTGATACACTACACCACGCTGCCATCGATGGATAGGACACACAAAGCCATTGTTTTCAGGACTCACACGTTTGTTACACTGCTGACATGATGGATATACTATATATTTATCTTGAACAGCACATTGTACTATGGTTAACGGCCGTCTAAATATATAAGTACCGTTACATACCTCCTTCTCGAGTTGGCTGACTGACATCATCATATCGGCTTGTTGGGCGGCCATTTCTTTCTCTGCTGATGCTGGTAGTAGTCTCGAAGTGTGCTGTGGATCGGAGTGCGATTGTGTGTCTCGTTCACTCTGCGTTGGGTTTATATACACCTCCCACTGCCTATGGCGCGCTTTCTTATCACCAACCCTTGGTCGCGCGCGTGATGCTGCTATTGTACGCTGTTGGATATCTGGTATCTCGCTGTACTCTGTTCATCGGTCTTGTAATCGTCTGGCGGGAGTATTGCGCAATCGAATGAACTCGCGTACTCGCATTAATATATGCCCTAGCATGTTCTGACCGACTTGACCACTGTATGTCAGTGCACCCCAGTATCCTTCCCGACTCTTGACCCATTCCTTCAACTGGGAATACCCAGTGGCTAACAGTCGTTTACGTAGGGTTGGATCGCGATATTTAACAGCAACTAACGCATACATTATTGAATATCGTTGTGTATTCCATTCTTCGCGTAACTGTTCCTTTTCTCGTATGCTCTTGCTGAGGTGTTTCGCCTGTAGACCCGTGCGCGTGGACAGCATTTTTTCTGCAGTCTTCATGTCACCATGATGCATGCATTTCCGCCATTGGTAAGCACTTTCAACACTGGTAAATTCTCTATTCCACACATGTATCCTGCACGCGTAGAAATTGGACAAATAATGTTTACCGCCTCTAAACTGTATAGGTCGGTTCATGGTGACTTTATGACGTTAAAATGTACAGTTACTGTCTTAACTACACGCCGTTCTAGCACTGTCGAGTACATAACCCCCACTTTTTCCTTGCGTGATGGATGCCCGGTGTCGGTAAGCTGACAGTTGCCGGCCGCTTATCTGTTTTCTGATTAGTGTGGTATTGTTCCGAGGCTGACGTCAGTTGTCTGGCTTATTTCTAGCATGCTATATAAGACGGCTGAGATCGTCGTGTCGTCATCACAACCGCCATTGCCTTCGACGACGACCTTCAGTTAAACACTTCATTCATAATGCCTGTACTTGCATTACATGACTGTATGGAGTTTGTAGTTATCATGGATCTTCTGGGAGCGCTCCCTCTAATGAGTGTTGTGTGAGTATTTCTTTTATTTATTTATTTATTTATTTATTTATTTATTACTATTATACTTTCATAGCTCTCCATAGCTCTACATAGATCATACCTGTTTTCACTTTACATACTGTTCTATCGTTCCTGTGTATACATGTCTCGCTGAGTGTTCGTCGGGTCCACGTTCCAAGTTCCATATGTAGCGGCTTGCCTAGCGATAACGTCTGCCAGTCGATCGGTTTCGTATTACCTCTCTCTCTCTCGTTGCTTGGTTACGTCTGTTATATATAGATGCCTATGCATGTTCTCACTCTGATTGTGTCCTTTACTTACAGCACACCTCGCTTTAACTGGGCGTGTGTCCTGATGGAATTACTGGAGGACGCCGTGCAACGACGGGACTGTCAAGCGACAGTACTCTTTCGAGACGCCCTTTACGACTCTGATCTCATGACAGCGTTCGCCGCACATGTCAGTCGTTGGCGGCACGTCATGTCTGACATATCTCACTATGCCCATGGTTTTCGCACCCCCTCGACCGCCGCACCTGAGTCGTGGGACGACGACGCCGCCAACGACGCTGAAGAAGACGACGCCGCCGACGCCGACGACTGCGACGACGCCACTCGTGTCGCTTTCCGCTGTCACATGACGAATTGGGAACCTGTCATGAACGAATTGCTACTCATACATGCCCCTTCACCCACACCTATTTTCCGTCGCCTTCAAAGAGGACCCGTCCATCTCCCGTCACTGTTCCGTCGCCGTCGATCGGTGTCCCTCCGCATCGCATTAGCCCGCAAGATGACTGCCCGTGCCGTTCGCCGATCGCTATTGTCGGCGTTCAATACAGCTTCATGAACACTTCTACCCACGAACATTTATATTATTATAACTAATACCGTTTACTTTCTATTTGTACTTGTGCTTTTTCGTGTATTAAATTTTGCATCACCTTATATTCCCGTCTTGTATTGCGTTCTTGTTCCAACTGCGTGTTGGCATATTATATTTTACACATAGTCCATTTTCGTCCTGCTACATTTTATTTAACGAACGGTCCGATTTCCGCCGTCCAGCGGTTATATTGTAGCCATGCATGTCGGCTAATTAATAACTATTACATATTCACCTTATCTTTACCGGTTTTAATTTTATCACGTCTTATGTTCACTCCATATAACCGGCTATAACATGCCTCGGTCCCACATCAATGTCGTCACTGCAACATAGTTGCTGTTTATCACTGATTCGCTCGGCTCCCTTGCTACATTGTACAGATTGGTGTCCTTTGATCTCGCGCTACGGCTCACAGCTGGATAAACGCTTCGGCTTACAGTTAACTCCAGTCGTTCGGGCGTCCAGTTGGCAGTAGCTAGCCACTCGGACTGGTCACTCCGTCAGGGTCAAGGTCACGGTCACGTGTTTACGTAGGTGGGTGGGTGGGTGGGTGGGTGCTATTACGTGTATTTTTTATTTTTTTTTATTTTTTGTTCCTATGTCCACTATCGATGACTACTGGTCAATGTTCGTTCCTCCTCCAGTCGCTAGGGGCGCTTACGTCACGCATGACTGCACTGCGCTCGGCTACCACCGCCAGGGGGCGCTCTGAGGCGCTCTGATTGGCTGCGCGCACTCATTAGCGGTGGGCGATATTAGGGTGTTTTGCCTTTGATGTTCCTTTGATGTATGGTCCAGTGATTTGGCTCTTAATTTAGGGTCCCAAAAACTTCCACTAACTACTGACGTGGGCGTCAGACAGAGACGTGTCTTAGTGACCCTGCGTTTCAAGATGGTGATGAAACTAATCAGAGCAAACCTGTCGGAACATAAAGTACTGGACAAGAAAAACTTTCAGGGATTATTCTACGACACCACGAATGAAACGTAACGTTTTAATTTTTCGAAATACCTCGTATATCAAGAGTTCTTAGTAGTTTTTATGATAAATCAAATATATGCTACATAAAACAATCGCAGAAACCACGCGCGCCGCGGCAAATACTTTGGTACTTAAACCGTTTGAGAATACGAAGCGCCATCTGGGCGGTTTAAATTCATTATACTAGACAGCTCGCACCCACGTATTGGCCCGAGGTCGTATAATTCTACTAATCTACAACCAACGATAAAATACAGTATCCATGGGTCTAGATACACGCGACCTTCAACATTATGAACATGCAACGAGTATTGCATCACGTGCGTGACGCGGTTGTTTCTGGTAATACGTTGATGCTCTCTTAAACAATCTCGAGCGTATTGATGTCATATTGGCTTGAGGTATTTGGTAGACATTGCTACCATGACAGTCACGTATGAGCTACCAAGTTATCCCGTCCTGGGTACGGGCATTTTTGCTAGTAATGATAATAATATTAATAATAAACTGTCTAGTAATTTCACCAAAATAAACTAACAACGTTATACACGCATGAACTTTATTACACTCAATGGTTATAAGTCACGATGCAACTCTTGGATATATTGCGTCACAGCGATGTTATCGACACATTAACATTTATAATGTTACTGGGTGATGTATTCCGCGGTCAAATAGTGCAATTACTGTAAGCGCTGCATGCATAATGCATGAAGTGAGAATTGTAGATAATAGTTAATTATTAGCAACATCAATATTCTGACTCGGATCATCACTCACGACCTTGATGGGTGTACAAGTAAGAATACCACTTCAAACACGAATAATTCTGGGATATGTTCAGTCGCATACGACGTTATCGAATCGTCCGCCGTTGATCTATGTCGGCGCTGTCACTTTGCAAAGCCGCAGTTGCTAGTGGCCGGTTTATACACAAGGGTACCACATGACATGTCAAAACACCTGCCGCCGGCGGTACACTGGATGTACTTGTGTGGATCCGATTGCTCATAGTAGAAACCATTCACGTCCGTGTTAGCCTTGAAGCAGGGATTCCGTGTGTTGCAACTGTACTTCAAAGCTGCAAACATCACGAAGACATAATATTCCGTAATGTACGACAATGTTTGAATATTTTCAAAGTCAAATATAAGTATTTCAAATACTGCGTGACAAACTATCAGATATGTTTTTGTATTGTGTAGACAAATGGTATTCAATAATAAAGAACGGAATTACTTTACAAGGTGTGCAAATTTGCTCAATAACACATTCATAGAAGCACTGAACACATGCTTCATATTAATTGTTTTATAAATAAAATTGTCCATGTCATTTTCATCCACGTTAGACATGTGGCGTTCTCGCCCTGATCTTGATCGAATGTTTAACTAAGCAGAATTGCAAATGAAAAAGATGGTAACGTTACGATGTGCACACAAGAGGTCGCCACTTACCGCAGTTGGCGCCGACGAAGCCCGGAGTACAGTCGCAGGCGCCGTTGTTTACTGCAGGACATGTACCGCTATTGAGACAGTCAGCGTTTGTCATACACTTGAACACTGCAAAAAGTTAATTGTCTGTAAAATGACACATAGGCGGATAGTCGGTACACATTTCAAGTGGTTATTGGATGCATTCGTGCTATAATTGCATATTAACCCTTTTGTTATGTTCATTGGCCGATTAGAGATATTTACATCAAATTGTAATCGCCAATATGTGTGTGTCTAATGTGTGTGTGTGTGTGTGTGTGTGTGTGTGTGTGTGTGTGTGTGTGTGTGTGTGTGTGTGTGTGTGTGTGTGTGTGTGTGTGTGTGTGTGTGTGTGTGTGTGTGTGTGTGTGTGTGTGTGTGTGTGTGTGTGTGTGTGTGCGTGCGTGCGTGCGTGCGTGCGTGCGTGCGTGCGTGCGTGCGTGCGTGCGTGCGTGCGTGCGTGCGTGTGCGTGTGCGGGTGCGGGTGCGGGTGCGTGTGCGTGTGCGTGTGCGTGTGTAAACACATATTCCTATTTATTTATACATACCGTTTCCGTTGTTGAGACAGTAAGCATATATTTATACAATGTTCAATAAAAACACATGATCTACCTGTTTCGCAGTGGTCTCCGATGTATTGATCTGTGCAGTGACATACGTTCTCGTGACAGGTTCCCGCGTTCTGACAGTCACTCGTCGTGCTGCAGTTCGGAACTGTAGACACAGGCATAATGTCACAAAACAATTAAGGCTTTCATTGAACAATAACACCAGTATTATGTTCTTCACATTCTTAGTCAGCAATAACACCGTGTGTTCAGACAACGTGTATTTATTTAAACAGTCGATTTGTTTTAACATGTGAACCAGAGTGGTAGCGAGTGGACTATAAGTAAATACGTACGTAGCGTTCTGATTCACAATTCGACAAGTCATTTGTAGCTTAGATTTACCGACAGTAACACCAAATAAATGTTCGATGGACTATTCGCATTACTTTCATTCGACCTTACGGGAACGTGAATTCTTCGGCTTCATCGCCTACAACAACGAATGATTCATTATCAGGCTTGTTCGACGGCAATCGAAATTCCCCAGTCATCATGTGTACAAAGTCCCTCCTCAACTAAATTATCACATCGCGTGCCCTGTTTTGTTGAAATCCGACTTTGATTATTACATCGAGTAACTTGCGAAAGTGTGAAATAGCTTGAAGTTATATTTTACGGAGACGAGCTGCTTTTGTCTTTATTCGCCGAATTGTTAATGGGTCCAGTGTCGTACTAGATGTAAATATACATCAACACATAGAAATGAAGGAGTTTAAAATGTGATTTTTGTTTACGCCGGACTTCGCTTCTGGCATTTCTAGGTTCGCGGTTCGGTGGTTCCTCTGTGAGGTGAGGTGTTGTACAAACTAACATGGATTCACAGATACTTACTCTATGTCTTACAAATCAAAATGAGCAAAAGCAGAGATGCAGCACCATGGATTGTTCAATTCTGCTAACCCCGTAATATTATGTTTCAACGAATGATATCTTACGTTTCCCGGCACCGGCTGTAGGATGGCGAATAAGATGTATGGCGAATTACAAATGATGTGGGAGTAGGCATATAAATCGTAGGACAGAATGCAGTTCTAAAAAAACGAAACACAAATGTACCGAGAGGAAGGGTGTATCATTCCGGGAAACTTGCAATACTTACACATTGTTGTCGTCGTTTGTTCCGTTGTCGAGTCATCGGTAGTTTCAGTTGTTTCAGTTTCAGTTATTGTTTCAGTGGTAGACTTTGTTGTCGGGTCGACGGTAGATTCAGTTGTTATTTCAGTGGTAGACTCGGTTACTTCAGTGGTTAATTCAGTTGTCGTAGCAACGGTAGTTTCAAATGTTGTCTCAGTTGTAGACTCTGTTGTCGGGGCAACGGTAGTTTCAACTGTTGTCTCAGTTGGCGACTCTGTTGTCAGGGCAACGGTAGTTTCAATTGTTGTCTCAGTAGTAGACTCTGTTATCGGGGCAACGGTAGTTTCAACTGTTGTCTCAGTTCTAGACTCTGTTGTCGGGGCAACAGTAGTTTCAACTGTTGTCTCAGTTCTAGACTCTGTTTTCGGGGCAACGGTAGTTTCAATTGTTGTCTCAGCGTTAGGCTCTGTTGTCGGGGCAACTGTAGTTTCAACTGTTGTCTCAATGGTAGACTCTGTTGTCGGGGCAACGGTAGTTTCAACTGTTGTCTCAGTTGGAGACTCTGTTGTAGAGGCAACGGTAGTTTTAATTGTTGTCTCAGCGTTAGACTCTGTTGTCGGGGCAACGGTAGTTTCAACTGTTGTCTCAGTTGGAGACTCTGTTGTAGAGGCAACGGTAGTTTTAATTGTTGTCTCAGCGTTAGACTCTGTTGTCGGGGCAACGGTAGTTTCAACTGTTTTCTCAGTTGGAGACTCTGTTGTCGGGGCAACGGTAGTTTCAATTGTTGTCTCAGTGTTATACTCTGTTGTCGGGGCAACGGTAGTTTCAACTGTTATCTCAGTGGTAGACTCTGTTGTCGGGGCAACGGTAGTTTCAACTGTTTTCTCAATAGTAGACTCCGTTGTCGTTACCACAATTGTTGTTTCAGCCGTAAATTCTGTAACCGCAACATTAAGAGTATTCATGATGCACGTGTGTGTGTGTGTGTGTGTGTGTGTGTTTGTGTGTGTGTGTGTGTGTGTGTGTGTGTGTGTGTGTATGTGTGTGTGTGTGTGTGTGTGTGTGTGTGTGTGTGTGTGTGTGTGTGTGTGTGTGTGTGTGTGTATTTGTGTGAGAGAGAGAGTGTGTTCGTGTGTGTGTGTGTGTAGGTGTGTGCGTGTGTGCGTGTGTGCGTGTGTGTGTGTGTGTGTTTGTGTGTGTGTGTGTGTGGGTGTGTGTGTGTGTTTGTGTGTGTGTGTGCGTGGGTGCGTGCGTGCGTGCATGCATGCATGCATGCGTGCGTGCGTGCGTGCGTGCGTGCGTGCGTGCGTGCGTGCGTGCGTGCGTGCGTGTGTGTGCATTGTTTGAAACGGTTTTCTAAATAACGGTAGGTATCGGGATTGTGTTTGCTCAATACAATTTTTCACTAATGCATATGGAATTTGGAGGATATGTGTCGCCAACAGGTGTCGTATTGGATCACGGCTTTGGCAACAAGACGTTAAAGGGTTTCCATTTTCCAGTTGAAGCGTTCAGATGATTACACACACTTATGCCAGAGTAAGTGTTATTGACTCTGGTATTTCACCCCTACTCAAGATCATTTAATTAAATGTCAGCAATTTTTTCAGATGTTAATGCGTTTTTCGCTACCGTGATACATAATTACGTCAACGACGAAGCCATGCGCACTAGAATGTGTTTCTTATGAAACCCATTACATAGGCAGAGGCGACGAAACGAACAAGGCAGAGGGTAAACAGCAAACCGTAAGTGAGTTTTTTTAATCTCATCCTCGCTGCCAGGGGCTTCTGACTACATCAGTACCCCTGACAGATTTACCCTCACCACCAGGGGCTTCTGACTACCTCAGTACCCCTGGCAGATCTACTCTCACCACCAGGGGCTTCTGACTACATCAGTACCCCTGGCAGATCTACCCTCACCACCAGGGGCTTCTTACTACATCAGTACCCCTGGCAGATCTACCATTGCCACCAGGGGCTTCTGACTACATCAGTACCCCTGGCAGATCTATCCTCACCAACAGGGGCTTCTGAATACATCAGTACCCCTGGCTGAACGATCTGTTGAAACGCTGATTTGTTTTATATTGTTGTGTAAACCACTGGGATTGCTCGCTGAGATTTACAAGACCGGCAGACAGGAATACTTAAATAATTATGGGCATTTCATGGAAACGCTCTTCGAAATTTGGGCGCGAGCGCGTCTCAGCCGTCTGGTTCCCTTTAACACGTCGACCAGCAAGTGAACGAATTGCAAATGATTTGGCGTACTTCCGTTCATTGTGTAGGAATACCACTTGAAAATGTTCGCCAGCCACCATCGATGAGGTGAGGAGAATTATAACAAATGTGCCCAACAAATCATGTGATTTGAAGCCAGTTCTCACCTGGCTATTGAAGAGTGTCTTGCTAATTATGTGCCGTTGATAACAGTCATTATAAAAAAATAATTGTCTACTTCAGTGCTACTGGCATATTTCAAGGCCATTGCTTAAAAAAAACATGTCTCGACAAGGAAGAGCTGAACAATTATCGGCCTGTCTCCAACCTATCATAGGTGTCGAAATTTCTTGAGAAACTAGATGAACATCGCTTGAAAGACCACCAGAACTTCAACAATAATAATTAATAATGTTAGCATTTCGTGTATATATCAGTTTTAGACGTATTATAATTGTATTGTTTGAGATACTTTTTGGGTATATATTTATCATGTGTTTTAAACACATGATTTGTTTTTACATTTTATTTTCTTAGCTACATATACATATACATAAAATGTAAAAACAAATCATGTGTTTTAAACACATGATTTGTTTTTACATAAATGCAATAGTATGTCACAGATCGGCGATCGTGTGAGTTGTGTATAATTATCTTGTATACATTAGTCACCTAGCGACTGAATTTTTTATGAGTAACAGCCGTGCCAGTGGCCACGAATAGCGACCGTTGGCTAATGAGGAGATCGGACAAAAAATGTCTGACTGATTAACAGATCAACGAAATGCTAACATGTTTGGTATCGTTGGACAACTAGTTGTCTACTGATACTGTTTATCATTGTTTTAGAACCTGATTATGGTGAAGAACGAATCAATTCAGATAGAGTAGAGGTTGTTATTTTGTGTTGGTGACAGCATAGGGCCAGGTAAACATTTTCCCTTTCACATGGAGCTAAAGGAATGTTTAAAGTGGTATTCTGTTATAAATCTGGTCGCAGATGGATTTTTATGTATGTCGTCGTAGTGTGTATTGTAGAGATTACTTTTACATATATATTATGTAGGATATCAGGTGATTTGAATGATTGATACTGGGGTGCTTTAGTACAAACATTACATAGCTATTCACAAGTTAACTTGTATTTTGTACAGGCAACAAAGCCTTCCTGTGGTCTACGGGCTCTCGTATGCACCAATATATTTGATTAATCCGTTGTGAGACGACGGCTGCGTTTGGTGATAGTGACAATATAAAATAGTTACGGGCGTTGAAACAGCAGAGGAACTCCAGCCATGTGACAATCATGTTGCACATAACATCTAAGAACGTGCATGGCCCCTCTCGAAATAACCCTACCCGCCCAACGGTTCGCGGACGTTGGAGGATGCGACGCACCGGCGGCAAAGAGTCAATGAGCCATAGACGCTAACTTCCGCTGTCGTCCACCCTCGCTAGCCGCTACCGCTACGCAAGACAGCACTCGCCGAGCACGCCGCACGCAAAATGGCACTCGTCGAGCACACTGCACGCACGACGGCACACGCCGAGCACGCCGCACGCAAGACAGCACTCGACGAGCACGCCGAACGCAAGACAGCACTCGCCGAGCACGCCGCACGCAAGACAGCACTCGCCGAGCACGCCGAACGGAAGTCAACACTCGTTGAACACGCGTAATGCAAGACTACACTCGCCGAACATGTAAACCTTTCTTGATATAGGACTGTAAATCATTCTTGATAAAGGACTGTAAATTATTCTTGATATAGGACTGAAAATTATTCTTGATATAGGACTGTAAATTATCCTTGATGTGGGATTGTAAACATTTTATTTTTTTCGTTGTGCGTTATTAAACGGGAAATATTTTACCCTTTACCTCTGTTGTCGAATTATCGTTGTTGCATAAACACCCACAATGAACTTAACGAGTACATGTCCATTGGCTCGCCAGATATTATCCAGCCAAACTTAAAACTGTGACATAGTGCACCGAAATACAAAGGTAAAAATCATTTTATATGCGCATTTTCTGAACGTATATTCACTTGAAATAATTAATATTCTTGTTAGTCCACCTATTGTGTTTTAGTCAGAATGTTCTTAATTAAACAATTATTTCATAAACTGGAAAATTGTGAAACAGGCAACCATGTTATTTCCATAGTTGAATTATATAATAATATCACGTACCGTGACAAGTCTGCGTTTTGTTGTTGTATGCATAGCCGTCAATACAGTTATTGTAGTCGCATTTTCTTGGTCCGTTTGTGACACACCGTGCACAGTTCGAATCGCACACTGTTGCAACAAAGAACATGATTCTTAGCTTCACTGAAGATTTATGTTTATATATAAATATCATGCTTTATGTACTCGGATGGCATACACGACACACTACCTACACTGTAGTATAATACGTTACATCACCTAAACGCCGGCTGTAACATAACTTGCTTTAAACACGTGATGCCATTGTGCCCCAAAAACATATGAAATACAGATGCGCCTAATTAAGCCTAGAAAACACAATATGAAATGTATACAAAGTTATTAACATGATTCATACATGTACATTTCGAATATATTTATGATCTACTTCGCCTCGCATATCTCTGAGAAGAGCATGTCGTATTTGATAGAATAAAATTAGAAACTGAGTTTTCGCAATGCTGCAATTAATTCATAAATAGTTCGCATTATTCAATTTCTTGGTCGGATAATATTTCATGTGACACTGAATATACTTTTTGTTTGCATTCCTATTAACATGTGTAATGCAATCGTAATTAATAGTATATGGTCGCCATGGCAGAAACACAAAATAGTACATAATCGGTGTGACTGAAACATAAAGTAGTGCATGGTCGATGTGGCTGAAATATAATGTAATTCATAGTCGTCGTGGCTACAACTCAAGTAGGTTCATGATCGGTGTGGCTGAAGTAAGAAGTAGTTCGTGATTGATGTGACAAAGTAGTACATGGTTGGTTTGACTGAAACAAAATGTAATACATTGGTAAATGGTCAGTGTGACTGAAGCGTAAATTTTGCATGGTCGGTGTGATTAAAACACAATGTAATTCATGTTATCGTCACGGAAACGCAACTAGGTATCTGGTCGATGTGTCTGAAAATCAAAGTGGTGCATGATCAGCGTGACTGTAGTTCAAAATAAGCACAAACCTGCTTTATTACCATGTTTCATTACTTTATGTAGTGAAAATATGCGGGACCTAGTCGAAAGGCTCGTATCACGAACATTGTATTCAAATAAAATAATTAATATGCTAGTCGATCCTCCTATTGTGTTTGAATCAGAGTGTTCTAAAAAAAGATTCGTTTGGTAAGCTGGAAAATTGTGTATCAGGCAACCATGTTGCTTCCATTGTCAAGTTATGTATTATAGTCACGTACCGTCACAATTCTGCGTTTCGTTGTTGTAGGCATAGCCGTTATTGCAGCGGTTGACGTCGCATTTTCCTGGTCCTTTTGTAACACACTGTGCACAGTTCGAGCCGCACACGGCTGCAACAAAGAACATGCGTCTTAGCATCATCATCATCGAATACCGCAAGTTGAATGTTATCTAATTTGTACTACATATCTCATAAACATATCATCTAGATATTCACAAATGGCACTATTTTGGTATACCACCTGCAAAGTGAGTATGACATCTGACACTGTCTAAACACTGAGAGTTACATAACTTGGGCAAACACGTTATGCCATGGTGCGCCAAAACAAACAGCACACGACGTAGAGCCTCGCCCAATGAAGCTTTCAAACACATTATACAAAATGTAAAGAAAATATACAGACTACATTTAAATATGCTTCGCCTCGTATGTCTCCATGAAAGGATTCCAATCAGTCCACCTTGTGTTTGAGTCAGTATGCTGTGAATAATACATTCATTTTGAAAAACTACTACTATTTAAAGGCATCCATGTTTTTTTCATAATTATATCATATAATAAATAACGTACGTGCACAAGTCTGCGATCCACTGATGTAAGCATAGCCATTCTTACAGTGATTGTCGTCGCATTTTTCTGGTCCGGTTTTTACACATCGTGCACAGTTCGAGCCGCACACTGCTGCAATAAATAATACGCATTTTAGCATTATAAATTTGTATAGCAAAATGTAGTTTAGTAGTCTAGTGCCGCCTTTCCTTTCTCATTTCAGGAAACTTTCTTTAGGCTGTTGCTGGAAGCGAGAGTACATAGCAAGCATTACATGCTACACTACAACAGCGTGCGTGGGGACTACATAACAGAAAGACACCATATACTAAACAAAAAATACGGGATGTGTGTACTCGATGCAATCTTTCACTAATGCATAATGTGTCATGGGTGACCAACTAGACGCTTTGGAGGATAGGTGAAGCATTCACAGCCCAGCCAGCGGGCGTCGTATTCGCCCACAGGCGTTGGCAACAAAATGTTGGATCCTTTAAAAGACTCCGCTTTTTGCTTGTGCAAGTCATCAGATGAATAGGTCTACATACGCCAGAGTGTTCGTAATGAAGTGTCGCATTTCACTTAGATGCATAGTAATTTCATAATTAAATGTCAACATAAGTGTTCGGATATTGGTGCGTTTTTCACTGCCGCGATATATAGGTATCAATGTCAACGACGCGGCGAAGAAGAAGTGTTTCTTGTTAAGGCCATCGTGTCGTTGACAAGCCCTTTTTTATGGAAAGGTACAAGCGGTTTTTAACAGCCCTTCTTTTTCAGCCGATTGTTTTTACTTATTTAGTGTAGTGGAACTGTAAGTGACCCAGTCGAACATAGTCTTGCCTGAACTCTTTATTAGCTTGAAATAATTCATATTCCTGTCAATCTACCTATTTTGTTTATTCAGATGTCCCAATAAAAATGACTTCCGGCTACTTGGACTTGGTGCAGCGACTTGAATTTGGTGTAGATCATTTACAGAAAAACGCGGTATATCAAATATAATAAGTATTACTATTGAATATATATTATACACAAACGTATTGTAGACATATATTAGGAAACAGGTTTTGTTAATTATTAGTCAGAGGGAGTATTTTAGAGTAAGTTAGTTTCGGATTCTGTCAGGGAATTCAGCGAGCGATAATAGGGTTGTTTACTATTCGAAAATTGAGATAGCATAGTGAATAGTTTACATTGGCTAATATATATATAAGATAAAGTGATCTATTTACTTAAATTACATATACAAGGTAATATCTGACATAGTGGTAGTAAACGTTTTCGGTAAAAAGGAATTAACAGCAGGATTTTAGCGTAAATTAGTACACACTGACTTCGTTGTTTTGTTACACAGTGTTCTCCGTATTCGCTAGGTGGCAGGTTTTTTTTTTCTCATGCGAGGTTAATAGAAGACACAGTTAGCAAGTATATTAGACTAAAGTGTTCTTTTGATCACAAAAACAGCCTTATTCAAGGCTAACGTAGCAAACTAATTAAAACTAAATTGTATGATGGCGCCGTGCAAACGGCAGTTAAAGGCCACAAGGCACTTAATTTGTGGCAGTTGCAGTAACTGGGTGGACTTCGTCAAGTCTGGGTGCGAGAAGTCCTGGGCTGAGGTCCAGGCAG
Organism: Lamellibrachia columna; assembly: GCA_963662155.1. Taxonomy (NCBI): domain Eukaryota; kingdom Metazoa; phylum Annelida; class Polychaeta; order Sabellida; family Siboglinidae; genus Lamellibrachia; species Lamellibrachia columna. The sequence goes on from OY759262.1 coordinate 56,435,780, forward strand.
ATAGTTTTAGTTTTGAGTGTAGGGGATGTACGAAGATGAAGGAACTAGAGGTGGAGTTGGAAGAGCTGAGGCTGCTCGTTGTGGCAATGGTGGGAAGGGAACAGGGGGGTTGTGCCAGTAGTTCCGGTGGGGGAACAGTAGATGATAAAGTGGGGAAAGACACAAGAGATGCTAGGGAGAGCTCACCGCAGCCTGGGAGGAAGCTGAGAGGAGGGAAGGTGACAGGTCGTAGGGAGACAGGACGTAAGGAGACGGGAAGGAAAGGAACGGGAGGGAAGACAACCGGATCGAAGGAGAGGGGAGTAGGGGAGACAGGAGGGAAGGAGAAGGGAGTGGGGGAGACAGGAGGGAAGGAGAAGGGAGTGGGGGAAACGGGAGGGAAAACAACCGGAGTGAAGGAGAGGGTAGTGGGAGAGACAAGAGCAAAGGAGTGGGAAGTGGGGGAGACAGGAGCGAAGGAGACAGGAGGGAAGGGGTCAGGACAGAATGTGATGGAGGGGATCGAACGGAAGAGTTATTCTGCAGCAGTGATAGAGGGGGTGAGGAAGAGAGCGAGGGTGTTTGTGGGGGATTCGATAGTTAGGAAGACCGACAGAGTCTTAAACAAGGGAGATGATGTGGTGGTCTGCTTGCCTGGAGCCAAAATAGAGGCGATAACTGAGAGGGTAAAAAACATCGTAGGCTCGGGTAAGGGTGGATCTGTTTTAGTACACGTAGGGACAAATAACGTAGAGAGGGAGTGTACAACTGCCATAGTTAGGAAATATAGGCAGTTGGTCAGAACACTAAAACAGACGCGGGTTGAGCAGGTAATACTGTCAGGGATTTTACCTGTAATGGGCAGGAGGGGTCACAAATATCGAAATTGTCGGGGGATGGCAATTAACATGTTAGTCCAGAAGTTATGTAGGGAAGAGGAAGTTGGATTTGTGGATTTATGGGGAAGTTTTGTTGGGAGGGCTGATATGTACATGAAGGATGGGCTTCATTTAAGTGGAAAGGGGGCGGCAGTATTCGCGGAAAAACTTTCAGCAGCAGCAGATAGTGACTTGGGTACAATGACAAATATTTTTGGAAGTAAACATTCTTTAAACTAGAAGTGCAGGGGGGTTACCTAGAGGTGTCTCAAGCAGAACAAGAGGCCACTAGCACATATAAACCAATATCAAATTATCCGAAAAAAATCTCTGAAAAAGGTTATATATGCGTATGTTTAAATGCAAGGAGCATAGTAAATAAGAAAAACGAATTAAACATTATGGTAGAAGATATTGACCCTCACATAATTGGTATAACTGAATCATGGGCCAACATAGATATAACAGATGCTGAATTAGGACTGACAGGATATGTAATGTTTAGGAAAGATCGAATAGGAAGAAGGGGTGGGGGAGTTATGTTATATGTTAAAGAATCTATTCAGGCTTATGAAATAAAACTAGAAAGGGAAGCAGATTGCGATGAAGCTGTTTGGTGCAAAATTGTTTCAGGAAATTCAAAATTAACTATTGGATTAGTTTACCGAAGTCCAAACATAAACGAAGAGGACAACACAAAAATAAAAACCGCTATAAAGGAAGTTAGTAAAGGGGAATGTATCATAATGGGAGATTTTAACCATGGACACATACAATGGAATTCTCTAGAGAGCACAGGGATTGAGGACCAACAATTTCTATTTTTAATCCAGGATAGCTTTCTTACTCAGCACGTACTAGAACCAACCAGGGGAGAAAATGTATTAGATATAGTTTTGTCATCACAAAAAGAATTAGTGGACAATGTAAAAATATTTGAACCATTGGGTAATAGTGACCATAATCAAATACATTTTGACATCAATGTAAAATCAGAAAGTAAAAATAAGAAAACGTACAAGAGAAACTTCCACAAAGGTAACTACAAAGATATGAGAAAATACTTAGCAAAGCTAGATTGGAATAACATGCTGATGAATAAGACCGAAATTGAATGTTGGAATATTCTAAAATATGAAATTGAGAGTATCATCGATAAATTTGTTCCCTTCCAAAAACAAGGAAAACGGTGTAGAAAGAAACACTTGTCAAAAGAGGCTTTTAGAAAAATAATGCTAAAACAAACTATGTGGAGGGTTTATAGGCGTACCAGAAAGGACGAAGACTATGCAAAATACAAAGAGGCACTTAATGCAGCTACAACTGAAATCAGACAATCTAAAAGAAGCTATGAGCAAAAACTAGCATGTAACATAAAACATGACAGCAAGAGTTTTTATGCATATGTCAGGAGTAAACAAAACGTACAAGACAAGGTTGGACCTATAGAAGACAGTGCTGGAAATATAATATCACAGGGGTTTTTAATGGCGGAAGACCTAAATGGTTACTTCAGTTCAGTGTTTACCAAAGAAGATATTAGTTCATTACCAGTTGCTGATGCTAAATTTCAGGGGGCTAAATCTGACTATTTAGGTCCGTTAGTTGTAACTCCAGAATTGGTAGCTAAGAAAATAAAGGCAATGAAGGATAACAAATCACCGGGAGTGGATGGGATTCCTCCAAAATTACTAATGGAAACAGTAGAACAAATCAGTATACCACTTGCAAGAGTATTCAACTTGTCATTAAAAGAGGGAGTTGTTCCGTTTGAATGGAAAGAAGCAAACATCATACCATTATTTAGAAAGGGTTCGAGAAATAAGTCAGATAATTACAGACCAGTGAGTTTAACGTCAGTGATTTGTAAATTATTAGAAAGGTTAATTAAAGACCATATGGTGGACTTCCTCGTTAAGCATACATTATTAAATTCATCTCAACATGGATTCCTTAAAGCGAGGTCATGCTTAACAAATATGTTATGTTTTTTGGAAGAAATCACTAAGTGGATAGACGTGGGATCGCCAGTAGATATTATCTACTTAGATTTTCAGAAAGCTTTTGACAAAGTGCCACATCAAAGATTACTACTTAAATTAAAAGCCCGTGGTATCGGGGATAGCATAACTGACTGGATAGAACAATGGCTGACTGACAGAAGACGAGTTGTAGTAGATGGAGAAGTTTCAAATTGGAAATCGGTTTTGAGTGGGGTACCTCAAGGATCAGTATTAGGACCTATATTATTCTTAATTTATATCAATGACTTGGACGACAGTATAACAAGTAACGTACTGAAATTTGCGGATGACACAAAACTGTTTAGAAAGGTTAATACTGATGGTGATAAACAACATTTACAAAACGATTTAGACAGATTAGTGAAATGGTCTGAGAAATGGCAGATGTTGTTCAATTTTGGGAAATGTAAATGCCTACATACAGGACATAGGAACTTGAATGTAAACTATAAAATGGGAGATACTGTTCTGGGTACTACTGTAAAAGAAAAGGACTTAGGAGTTACAATAAGCGCTGATATGAAAGTTTCAGGGCAGTGTGGTATTGCAGCTTCAAAGGGTAATCAAATTCTTGGATTGATTAGAAGAAACATAACATACAAGGGAAAAAAGTTAATTATACCTCTTTATAAAGCAATAGTTAGACCTCATTTATAATACTGTATACAAGCATGGAGACCATATCGTAAGAAGGATATAGATACGCTTGAACGCATACAAAGGAGAGCAACTAAAATGATTCCAAAACTGAGAGACCTTAGTTATGAAGAACGCCTGAAAGAATGTGGTTTAACAACTCTAGAGACAAGGAGGTTAAGAGGAGATCAGATTGAAGTTTTTAAGATATTGAATGGGTATGAAAATATTGATAGAAATATGTTTTTCTCACTCAAGAAGGATAGCAGAACTAGAGGACATGAGGTAAAATTAGTAAAGGATCAATGTAGATTGGACATCAGGAAGCACTCGTTCTCACAGAGGACAATAAATGAATGGAACAAATTGTCTACAGATTGTGTAACTGCTAGCAGCATGAATATGTTTAAAAACAAGGTTGACACATATCTAAGAAGGGCGGGCTATAAGTAGATGAACATTGTTGGACTCTCGATAAGCCAATGGCTTCCTTGTCCACTTGCAATCTGGGCCTTTGGCTTGGATGGCAAATCTTGTTAAATCTTGTTAAATAAAACATTCGTGTCGTATAGTGGACTATTATGTATCAGGTACCATGGTGTTTTTCATAATAAACATATTATACCATATAATAACAATCAGGTACCATCACATGTTTGCGTTTCAATGTTGTAGGCATAATCGTCATTGCAGTGATTGTAGTCGCATTTACGTGGTCCGTTTGTGACACACCGTGCACAGTTCGTATCGCACACGGCTGCAACACATGACACTCAATTAGCTTTTTAGGTTTGTGTTGCAAAACAAATTATTTACGTTGTAAGCCCAACATTAAGGCAAACTGGATTTTTGCGGACAAAACTGACATCTCTTTTAAGAAGAATTTGTGGATCTAAACGTGCTACCGACAGAATGATTTAGCTATTGGATCTAACACAATAACATACTTGACGTGTGCCATTTTAAGCCAGCAGGGGGAATTAGTAGCCAGTGCCACTGATTTCTTATTAACACAATATTGAGTTACGTGTAGATATTAATATGTTAAATATCCTCGTCTGCTGTTTGATTGGACATATAATATGTTCTCTACTGTTAGACGGTGTTAAATTACGCCTAGCCGTGCAGACATCCTCTCGCCGTTCACAAACATATGATTAACATAGGATTATTATAACGAGGCTGCTGTGTATTATCTAAATAGATATATCACTGTAATAAGATGCCTGATTGGTCTAGAGCATTTTACCTTGATATATCAACTCGAGTGTCACCAGCCAGATAACATCACGAGTGCCGCATGTTATCTGGCTGGTAACACTCTCGTGACATCAACAAACAATGTATTAATACCTAATTATTAATTGCGCTGTCCTCTTTAAATTGCCGAAAAGGTATATTTGATCACAGATACGAAGAGTTTCATGGATCGTCTGGTCAAATAAAGACTACGTTATTTGTGCCTTAGATCATACGCACCTTGACCTGTCTCTGATGACGAGTTGCCAAAATGTGGCCACGCCTCTGGATTCTTTGCTGAAGTGTAAGAAGTATAATCTAAGTACATGTAATTCGTGTGTGTGTGTGTGTGTGTGTGTGTGTGTGTGTGTGTGTGTGTGTGTGTGTGTGTGTGTGTTGGTTTGTGTGCGTGCGTGTGTGTGCGTGTGTGTGTGTGTGTGTGCGTGTGTGTGTGTGTGTGTGTGTGTGTGTGTGTGTGTGTGTGTGTGTGTGTGTGTGTGTGTGTGTGTGTGTGTGTGTGTGGGGGGGGGGGGGTGGGGTGGGGTGGGTGGGTGGATGTTTGCGCACGCGAGATGTTTGCGCACCCCTCCCCACACACACTAAAATCACTGGTGTAACTAGAGGGGGCGGTACCTTTGAGTTGCGGCACTTTGGGAAAGCAGAGACTAGTATACTTTGGACATTTGGACTAGGCTGGCTCTGCCGGTGATCATTTGTGCCATTGAAAATAAAGGGTGTCATTTGGCAAAAAATAACCCAGTTTAGAAATTTTTGCTAGTATACGAGGTTGTTTAAACGTGGTAGAATTCACGAATTGTAAACATATCGATACAAACCGGGTTTCTTCTGCGAGAACGAGCGCGAAAATGTCGCAAACGCGGCAACGCCGAAGGCCATGGCGTTGTGCGGGGAGATATGGATCACGACCGAAAGGAGGGTGCAGTGGAGAAGACGAATGGCGGGGAACGCCTAAGATGCTGGCCTGTCAGTGTAGGAGCGGATGAAGCGAGAGCAACTACAGATTATCGATCGACCGACTCCATAGGGAGATGAGAAAAATAACTAGTCGCATGACGGAGGTGAATGACAAGTTCGTATTTCTAACAGATGGACTCGACCAAGGGCTACGACATCGAGTCCACCATCAAGAGACTCACCCTAGGTCTGCCTATTCCATTATGCCCCCCTCCCCAAATATTCCACTGGATATATTGTTGTTTTTGACTGTTGTGTAAAAAGTATAACTGTATGTAGATATGTTGTTTTAAAGGGTATATAACTCGTAATTTTTGTGCACTGGCAATCTCAGAAAATGGCCTACCTAGCGCAGGTAGGACGACAAGTCCCCCGACTAGACCCAGCAGTAGAGCAGTGGCCAAGAGCGTCAGGAAACAACAGCAGGGCGCCACCCACCACGCGCCGCACCGTCGCCGCGGCCGCTCCGTTTCGTCCGAGTACCAAGACTCGCTGTCCTGCGGGTAACTCGTGAAGGCAGAGGTCACCCAGAATAACGGGCGGTAGACACGGGGCCTGTACAAGTAGTAGTACATGGTCGGCGTTGCTGAAACACAAAGTAGAACATGGTTGACGTAGTTGAAACACAAAGTAGCACATGGTCAGCGTGGCTGAAACTCAAAGTAGCACATGGTCGACGTGGTTAAAACACAAATTAGCACATGGTCTGTGTGGCTGAAAAAAAAATAGTACATGGTCGGCCTGACTGAAACACAAAGTAATATATGTTCGGAGTGGCTGAAAACTTATATATATATATATATATATATATATATATATATATATATATATATATATATATATATATATATATATATATATATATATATATATATATATATATATATATTAAAATAGCGATGTGGCTGAGCTATAAAGCAGTTTGCAGTTAGTTACAAAGAAAAACAACCATTATGTAATAGTCAGAAAGGTTTGGTTACATTTAACGAATACATTATGCTATAACTAGCTGAGTTCCCCGGCGTTGTACGGGAGAAAGGGCTGTTAAGTTTTGGCAGGGCATTGCCAAAGAAGCCGTGGATACAACGTCATTCCCAAAATCATGTACCAATGTCGATTTTACGAAGGAAATTATGTTGAGCTTTGACGTAGATCACGTAACTCGGAACAATCGTAGAAAACAGGCTTAGCGTTGCAAACAATTGTACGTAGCTACCAACTACTATTGTTCCAAACGTTCACATAAGTTCTTTCGTAAATTCTCCACACCCTGGAATTTCGATTTTGTTTCGAAACATCCCACGGGCCCCGCAGCACGCCTACAAAATACCAGCCACATACATGCAACATTTACGGAGGCACGAAACAGACAGACATACAAATAAACGTGATCACAAACTGTTTTATTGAATAGATAATAAAGATAATAATAATAATAATGGCAATAATAACAATGGCAATAATATTAATAATAACAACAACAACAATAACAATATGATAAATTATAGTCAAACCATAACTAATAATAATGATAACGAGAGCCACAATTAAATGATTTAGTGCCGATAATGATAAAAATAAACTTATAAGAAGCACTTACGAAAAGTGAGATTCACTATAGGAACTGCGGCGTCGGCAGCTTAGAGCTTCGTTGAACTTCACCGTTCGACGTTGTCTCTCAACCTAACTCCACTCGAGTGTCCTAATCGCGTTCTTTAATCGTTCAGGGTCGATCAACAGCGACGAAATAACATGCAAACTCAGAAACAAACATCAGAAACAGCTCCTTCAACGTGAATACTTATCAACAGAGTGCGTAGATGCCGACGCCCACGTCTATGTTGCGCTCATCATTTTGTAAATGGTCTCGCTTCGCCTGGGATTCACATTGGTGTGGCAGCGTCGGTTCCTATGCTGTCAACTTTAATTGTCCGCCATACTGTTGATTGAGTCCGCTGCCACATATTACAGATCGTACGATGGAAATATCAGCAGTGAGTCATATTCTAGTAGGGGAGACGGGTGCTAGTTGTATACATTGGCACGTTGTTACAGAGTCGTTTACGAAAACATAGCGCACATATGAAGTCAAAATCGACAGTAGTTGTTTGGAAGTCCACCAGCGGACACAATGTCTAAAAAGTTGGAGCTAAGAAGACGAAATTAACGCGGTGGTGACAAAAACGAATATTTAACCACCTAAGCCTTTTTTGGCATGCCCACATAATTATTATATCATGCAGCCAGGTTTTACGTTTCGTGAATGAAAATTGAAATATATGTACTATATAGTATGCGGAGTTATTCTACGTTGAGGTTAAACTGAAATTCAGGATTTCTTATCATCCACGTGCTTTCAACTACAGAACATGCGTTTGGGGGCAAGTTGTTACAATTGTATTTGGGCAAGTTGTTACAACTGTAACACCGCTCGAGGGCTCGCATCGATGGCTCCGCCAGTGAACTGATTGTGCTGACAATGAATGATCGAATTAAATGTATTTAGCCACGACGTGTGTGCGCTTCGTTTCACATATGAAGCCTAGCGTGTTGGTTTATAACCAAAACATCTCACAATGGCGGGTTACACATAAACAGTAGTTGGACTCTCGATAAGCCAATGGCTTCCTTTTCCACTTGCCATCTGGTTGTTTTGCCTTCGATGTCAATCTTCAAAAAATTTTGCTAGATCTTTATGGCACAGCTCCATTTGAGCAATAACAAACAATGCACGATTCCTTGAAATGTGGATGTTTATGCGTGTATGCGTGAGTGCGTAACATGTGTCATTCAATCAAGTAGACGTCGCTCTTACTTACTTACTTATGTCATCCACTTAATGTGGTAACATGATGATTTCTTTCCAGAGGTTTCGGTTCTTCATCGCCGCTATCAGATTTGTTCTGCTGAGGTTCGTGTATTTCTCTAGTATGTTTTGTAGAGCAGTTGTTGGTCGACCTTTTCTCCGAGGGCCATCGAGCTTCCAGAGCAGGACTTTGTTGGCTGCTTCGTCATAGCGCATCACATGACCTGCCAGACGAAGACGCCGTTGTCTCACGATGGTGGTGATCCGTGGGAGGAAGCCGTACAGTTCTTGGTTGGTCATGTGGTGGCGCCATTAAACATTTTGAATTTTCTGCAGCATTCTTGTGTAGGTGCCATCCAGTTCATCTTCTACTGATTGTTTTAATGACCACGAACCGCATCCATCTATCTGGATCGGTTCAACCGTCGTCCTGAAAATCTTCAGTTTGGTGAGTCTGCAGATGGGCGATCTCCAAACTTTGTCAAGGGCGTGAACTGCTGCCCATGCCTGTGCTTTTCTGCACTGGATGTCATGCTGAGAGCTTGCGTAGGATCAGATATATTTAAAATCCTCTACTTTCTCAATTTGACTCCCATCTGATGAGTGAATGCTATCATTAGCAGAGGGGTTGATATGGATGTACTTTGTTTTGCTTGGGTTGAGAAATAGTCCAATAGATTTGGAAGCACTTTATACTTTATGAAGTAAAAGTTCAGCTTCTTGTATCGTGTCAGCGAACAGAGCGGTGTCATCGGCATAATCCAGGTCAGAGAGATGCGAAGCAGGATGTCTGGAGCTTCTGCGTCTGGTTAGGGTTAGTCCTTCTTTACTTATTACAATGTGGTTTGACAACACTAGAGATCAGGAGACTAAGAGGAGACCAAATATAAGTGTTTAAAATAGTGAACGGTAATGAAGATGTTGATAGGAATATGTTCTTCAAACTTAAAGAAGGCAGTAAAACCAGAGGACACAAAGCAGCCTTAGTTAAGGAGCAGTGTAGGTTGGACATGAGAAAGTACTCTTTCTCACAGAGGGTGATAAATGAATGGAACAAACTGCCAAATGATTGTGTTTATGCTAGTAGTGTGAATATTTAAAAAAATTGAATTGACAGATATATGATAAGGGCGGGCTACACATAGATAAGAACATTGTTGGACTCTCGATAAACCAATGGCTTCCTTGTCCACTTGCCATCTGGAACTTGTTGTTTGGGATGGCAATCTTGTTAAATCTTGTTAAATCTTCTCTGTCATCAATCGCAGTTCTTAATCCGTAGTCCAATACTATAATCAATAGGTATGGGGCAAGAGGGTCTCCTTGGAGAACTCCTGTATTAATGTTGAAATTAGTAGTTTCCCCTTCGGGAGTCAATACAACTGCATATGTGTTTACATACATTATCTATATGGGTTTTACGATCTTATCTGGGATGCCATATGTATGGAGAATCTGGAATAGTGTGTTTCTATCTACAGAGTAAAAGGCTTTCTTGAAGTCGATGAAAATTATGTCAGCTTCTTTCTGGTGGTTTCTCATTTCTTCGATGATGCGTCTAAGGGCAAGAATCTGCGAATATCGTAGATATCTAAATCCGTTCTGGTTTGGGTGTACGATCTTGTCTAGCTCAGGGCGAATTATGTTAAGCAGGAGTCGATCGTAGACATATGCAGCAGTCTGTGTTCGACTTATTCCAAGATAGTTTTCAGGAATAGTCAGATCTCCTTTCTTATACATTGGTACAATACCCAAAATCCCCCATTCCGGTGGTCTATTCCCTAGTTTTGTTGCAGAACGTTAGTAGATCTTTCCTTAACTTGGGTAGTTGCCACACTTCAATGGGAATGCCATCTAGTCCTGGGGCTTTGCCAAGTTTCATTTGTTTGATCGCAATGTTGACTTCTGCTAGTGAGAAGATGTCGGTGTCAATGTTGCGATTGGACTCATAGATCGGATCGGATGTAGTTTGCGCTGTAGATACTGTCTCGGGTTGTGCAGTAATTACAACCTTACGTGCTTCCCCATGACTACCACTTTGTCGCAGTGGGCAGGAGGGCTTGTGCACTCCCTTAACCATGGGCCAACACAGACATAACATATGTTGAAATACGAATGACAGGATACGTAATGTTTAGGAGAGATCGAATAGGAAGAAGGGGAGGGGGAGTTATTTTATATGTTAAAGAATCTATTCAGGCTTATGAAATAAAATTAGAAAGCGAAGCAGATTACGGTGAAGCTGCTTGGTGCAAAATAGTTTCAGGAAATTCAAAATTAACTATTGGATTAGTTTATCGAAGTCCAAACATAAACGAAGATGATAACACAAAAATACAAAATGATATAAAGGAAGTTAGTAAAGGGGAATGTATCATAATGGTAGATTATAACCATGGACAGATATAACGGAAATCTCTAGAGAGTACCAACAATTTCTATTTTTAATTCAGGATAGCTTCCTTACTCAGCAGAACCAACCAGGGAGAACATGTATTTGATATAGTTTTATCATCACAAAAAGAATTAGTGGACAATGTAAAAATACATGAACCATTAGGTAACAATGACCACAATCAAATACATTTTGACATCAATGTAAAATAAGAAAGTAAAAATAAAAAAACATATAGGAGGAACTTCCACAAAGGTAACTATAAAGATATGAGAAAATACTTAGCAAAGCTACATTGGAATAACATGCTGATGAATACGACCGCAATTGAACGTTGGAATATTCTAAAATATGAAATTGAGAGTATCATCGATAAATTTGTTTCCTTGAAAAAACAAGGAAAACGGTCTAGAAAGAAACACTTGTCAAAAGAAGCTATTAGAAAAATAGTGTTTAAGCAAACTATGTGGAGTGTTTATAGGCGTACCAGAAAGGATGAAGACTACGCAAATTACAAAGAGGCACTTAACCTAGCTACAACTGAAATTAGAAAATCTAAAAGAACCTTTGAAAAAGAATTTGCAGGTACTATAAAAAATTACAGCAAGAGTTTCTATGCTTATGTAAGGAGTAAGCAGAAAGTTCGAGATAAGGTCGGACCACTGGAAAACAACAGGGGAAACATAATGTCAGCCGGGTTTCAAATGGCAGAGGTCCTGAATGAGTATTTCAGCTCAGTTTTTACCACAGAAGATGTCAGCTCACTTCCAGTTCCATTTACTAAATTTGAGAGCAATACATCATAACATTTAGGGCAGATATTTGTAAATTAGGAAATTATAGCAAATAAAATTAAGAAGATGAAAGATAATAAATCACCTGGAGTTGATGGGATACGACCAAAACTGCTTATGGAATTTTTTTACCAAATTAGTACACCACTTGCAAAATTGTTTAACTTGTCACTAGTAGAAGGAATAGTTCCTTCAGAATGGAAAGAGGCAAACATTACGCCGCTATTTAAGAAGGGATCGAGGAACAAGCCAGAAAGTTACAGAGCAGTGCGTTTAACATCAGTTGTATGTAAATTACTCGAAACATTAATTAGAGACCACATGGTGGAATTCCTTCTAAAACATAAATTAATAAATACATTTCAACATGGGTCCCTAAAAGCAAGGTCATGTCTAACTAATATCTTATGTTTTTTTGAAGAAATTACAAAGTGTTTAGATGACGGATCACCAGTGGATGTTGTCTACTTAGATTTTCAGAAAGCTTTCGATAAAGTGCCACATCAAAGATTATTACTTAAACTAAAAGCCTTAGGTAATGATTTCAAAACCATAGGTAATGATGTAATCAACTGGATAGAAAAGTGGCTTACACACAGAAAACAGAGAGTAATAGTAGATGTTGAGATTTCAAATTGAAAATCTGTTTTGAGTGGGGTACCACAGGGATCAGTATAAAGGCCCTATACTATTTTTAATATATATAAATGATTTGGAAGATGACATATTTGGCAAAGTACTAAAATTTGCAGATGACACAAAAGTATTCAGAAAGGTTACTAATGATACAGATAAACAAAGTTTACAGGATGATCTAGATACATTAGTTAAATGGTCAGAAAAATGGCAAATGTTATTCAATTTTGGGCAATGTAATATATACTGTAGTGTATACATATATATATATATATATGTATACACATAGGACATGGAATCGTGGACGAATAATATAAAATGTGGGATGCTGTACTAGGTAGAACCACACAAGACAATTACTTAGGAGTAACATTTAGTGCTGACATGAACGTTTCAGAGCAATGTGGGATTGCTGCTTCGAAAGGAAATCAAATTCTAGGGCTAATTAGGAGAACAATCATGTATAATGAGAAACAGCTAATTGTTCCCCTGTACAAAGCAATAGTTAGATCACATTCGGAATATTGTATTCAAGCATGGAGGCCATATCGTGAAAAGGACATAGACAAGCTAGAAAGAATACAACGAAGAGCAACTAAAATTATTCCAGAATTGAGAGACCTTATTTACGAAAGTCACTTATTACAATGTGATTTGACAACACTAGAGACCATGAGACTAAGAGGAGACCAAATAGAAGTGTTTAAAATAGTTAATTGTTATGAGGATGTTGATAGGAATATGTTCTTCAAACTTAAAGAAGGCATTAGAACCAGAGGACACAAAGCAGCATTAGTTAAGGAGCAGTGTAGGTTGGACATGGGAAAGTACTCTTTCTCACAGAGGGTGATAAATGAATGGAACAGACTGCCAATTGATTGTGTTAATGCTAGTAATTGAGACAATTATTGGACTCTCGATAAGCCAATGGTTTCCTTGTCCACTTGCCATCTGGAACTTGTTGTTTGGGATGGCAATCTTGTTAAATCTTGTTAAATCTTGTTAACCCCGAGAGCTATACTGGCGGGGACGTAAGTCCCTGGTAGGTTCAACCAAGTCAGGCAGATCAAAAACACCCGCAGTAGCAGTAGCGACACACTGTAGTAACAGCTACATGAAAACATGATGAGTTCAAGCAACAACACCAGGGTTCAAGTCCCTGCAGTAACACTTCGTACTTCTCGCGGTTCTACCATCCCGTATGAAGATGACATCACAAAGCAGCAAGGACGGATACCATCTGTTGCGAGAACAACGAAAGGACTTTGCCGCCCTAAGAAAAACATCCTCTTTGGGCAGCTAAACAGTCGCAGCTTATCTTCCACTAGTGCCAAGGAAGAACTCGACAGACACATGAACGACTTTGACATATCAGTGACGTGTTTTCAAGAACACAGACAAGTTCACACGCAAGAAGACCCAGATATCACAGCTACCAGGATAGGCAGATCCACGATGTTCAGCCTCCGCGACACGTAATCGACAAGGTGCAGCAGTTGGGGGCTTTGGTGTAGTAGGGAAATGTGCACTGCTCCAGAACCTTTTGTCAGTCACCAAGATAACATACCGTATCATACACGCCCTGTTTAAAGGGAACCCTAAGACGCATGTTATATCATGCTATGTTCCGACAAATGTCAGTGATGAAAAACACGTTGTACAGTTCTACGAAAGCCTTAACCAGACAGTATTACACATTCCTCCACATGCCTGTCTTGTGATCGGAGGTGATTTTAATGTTCAAGTCTCAAATGTTTTTTATACCAAAGCAACACTAACAGAAATGGTCAGCTTCTTCTTTATTTTTTACACGAGCACAACCTTCTGATGACCAATACTCTTTTTTCTGTAAACCAAAATCAAGACTCTGGACTTTCCGATCACCGAATAAATTCAAATCTCAAATAGATTTCATTCAGATGAAGAAACAGCATCATGGATTCATATGTACACTCCTCTTCCGACCCTATTGGTTCTGATCACAGGATTGTATGTGCAAAGTTAAGGCTCAGCATGAGAGCAAAGAAACATTCATCCAAACCCAGAGTTAACTAGGATTCAATCACAACGAATCAAGATGTTGCCTCTCGTATTGAAAACCAAATATCATCTGACTGGGAGCCATTGGAAAGAACCGACACCAACTCGTACAAGGATTATGTTGATATATACAACAAAGCAGGTTCGGTCATCCTACCACCTCGAGTAGCTTTCAAGACTAGTGTTCGCCATACAAATGAAATAAATGCACATCGCACTACCATTCAATATGTTATACTCCATTAAAGAATTTATATTATATTCACAATTGTTTGTTTGGTAACTAAACATTAAAAGGTTAACATATGAAGCTTTGAACACCCACATTGTTATGCACATTGTGTATAAGATGTATACGTGTGTATAATTCAATCAATGTAAAAACATGTAATGAGTGACATTTGCTTTGGATCCACACGTTTTTGTTGTAACATCGTGTTTCGTATGATGTAACAACTTGCCCCGCACACGGGGTTAGTTGTAATGGTCAACCACGCCTGGGAAACTTCACAAATCTATCTAACTATACTACTGAATATCTCTATTATTGAGACGAATGTTAAATTAAATGTATACGTTGACCGAAATAATGCATCTAACATGCTTTTCACAAAAAGTGTCTTGAACTGAAAATTGCAACAACTTGTTCCCCCTACCTCTTGGCCTCGGAGGAGCGATTATAAGAGTCAACCGGTCCAAATATACTTTGTCATGCTATTAGCAAGCGAAAGGCTTGTCAATTTACGTGAGACATTTTAAAAACACAACTTAGGAAGTTTCCCCCAGCCCGATCATTTATTCTTACGATTTCACCGATCCTTCTTTCTAGTATAATTGGTGTCCATTAAATAATTAACATGGGTTAGTAAATAATAGTTATTATTTGCACACCTCTAAATATATGTAATGGTTATGCTTACGTTTTTAATAAGACGTATTAAGTCTCACGAAACGGGGCTTGTTTAAACATGTCGTTTATACCTGTTTATACCTGGGCCTGTTTCTGCATTAATACCTCAATCTATAGGTCAATCCATTTGTGGAGGTGAACTCGTTTCTGAGTCCGAAAAATTAGTCTTCTTTCGCGAAACTAAAGAGTTCACAGGAGAACGTGCTACCGTTTTCCATTTAAATTGAATAGAATAGACAAACTAATGCATTACGGGTATAGTCCATGGCGTAATGCTGTGCGAATTTACTTCATGATTTATTGCAACGTTAGTGTCGCTTTGGCCCGGATGCCACACAAGATGTTGCCAGTATACCATCCTTGAGAATGTAGGCAACTGACCACCATCCCCAAATGCGTTTTATACATATGTAAAAAATGTACATTTTTTCAAGTAGAGCGGATTGAAACAGACTTATATAAATAACTTCATCCATGGATGGTAGTCACATTCCACAAGTTAGAGTAAAACAAAGATGTACCATTTAAACAGTAAAATATGCATTTTTTTATGATCTGTGACATATGATTCATAAACATATTTTATTCATATATTAATATTAACTACCAAATCAATGTTATTTGATGCCCCAAACAAGTTGCGTGGGTTACGTGCGCTGGACGCATGTAACACACCCATAAAACGTGGATACAATTTTGGCAACGTATTTAATGCCCCCCCCCGCGCATGTGTAATATTCATTGATTCAACTATTGCATAACAAATATATGAGTGCCCTCTATCGTGTTAAATACTCGTGGAAAGTTTGACCTGCACGCGATATATTGTATCGCCAATTCAATCGGCGTGATGTTTCTCAATTACAGCCTCATATTTCGTCTTGCCTTCTTGTCCCAGCAACTGTATTCATTGTTTCAATTAAGCTAGAGCTTTGGGCTATGTTATACATCCATCTGCAATTTTGCTGAAACGTTGGCCTTCTCGGGATATGTTTGGCATTGTGGACTGCCACAAGAGTTCGCTAGAAGATCAGAAATTTACGCAGCGATGTGTATATATTTTATGTGTTATCAGTGTTACTGTTTCCTTTATAAAGAGTCGTGGCTTGTCGTCATAATGTCCCATGATGCACCTCGCAGATAAATAAATGTCTTGTGTATTAACCGTATGTTCTATTTAAAATAGCGATATATAATTTCAACTGTTGCTGTTATCGTCGCAGCGTAGAGGCGACCTGAACGCGGACTTGTTTCTTTCCTCGCCCCAACGTTCATTATGCGACATCCCGTGACGGCATGCTGGCGTCACAGTAGTGTGCAAATTGGTATACCCACCCCTTTTGAGTTGACTATGAACTGGCTTGAACGTAAAACATGATTCTTACAGGTTCAGTTATCAGCACCTTTACACCTGCAGTCACCACCTGCGCCGACAATATGACAATCGTCCTGCCCAGTTTCACGGTGACACCCAATCACCCATCCTAGTTGCCTGCGGTTTCTTTAATGCATTTTTTACAATTGCGTAAGTTCTTACTTCACCCAGCCATCTATTACTTTGGTTGACACTGTTCTCGAAAAATAGTTATTGTTCAGTTTGGTCTTTAGCAGACCAAATAGGGAGAAATGTGTCCGGCACCAAGACGCACCGTCTCCGTATATCTTACAAACTGCTCTCACACAGTGTCACAACATATCTACTCAATCGTGTCTACGCAGCACGCGTGACGGCGGTGGCCGCCTTAGCTTGTGGTGCGGGTGTTATTTTTAATTAACTTGCCAAAAGATGGCATTGCTGGCTTTGCCTTTGTGCTGGCGTTCGTCAAATATTAATTGTGTGTGTGTGTGTGTGTGTTTGTGTGTGTGTGTGTGTGTGTGTGTGTGTGTGTGTGTGTGTGTGTGTGTGTGTGTGTGTGTGTGTGTGTGTGTGTGTGTGTGTGTGTGTGTGTGTGTGTGTGTGTGTGTGTGTGTGTGTGTGTGTGTGTGTGTGTGTGTGTGTGTGTGTGTGTGTGTGTGTGTGTGTGTAATTATCTATAATATTCAAATGAACAGTTCTGCCAATGGTAAAGTGTAAAGCGATTTGAGCGGTTGCACGGTTACTTACTGTAGTGTGTAAGTACGTTCACTTAACAAGGCTCACAAAAACCGCCACCTGGTTCGGTTATAGTGGCAGAGACAACATGAATCTTCAAGCAAGGAAAGCGTAAAGGCGAATTTTAGGCGCTGTCCACCAGTCGCCTGTCACCCCATATCCAAGCTATCGTACATTGACCTACACTTGAGGTTTGCTTCGAGTGACTAATATGCAGCCAAAAAATGGTACCTCAATATCTGTGAATAATATTGTAATTTGTTTTGCTGTTCTTTATTCTGATTAATTATTTATAGGCATATTAAAAAACTAGTTTGCAGAACAACTTAGTTGAAGCGAACTTGAGAAACGTGAGCCCGGTCCCACCACACGCCTTGTGTGACCATGTGAAGGGAATGTGTAATCGCTGCACTCTCTTGCTGTTTTTCATCTAGCGCCATGAATAGGAACCGACTAGTCGAGTTTACTGGCGTTGTCACATACTCTAGTAATGACATTGCCTGAAATAGCATGTATGCTGCCGGGGCGTCTCAGTCTTGCTAAATAAATAGCATGTATGCTGCCGCGGCGTCTCAGTCTTGCTAAATAAATAGCATGTATGCTGCCTAGGCGTCTAAGTCTTGTTAAATAAATAGCATGTATGTTGCCGAGGCGTCTCAATCTTGCTAAATAAATAGCATGTATGCTGCCGAGGCGTCTCAGTCTTGCTAAATAAATAGTATGTATGCTGCCGAGGCGTCTCAATCTTGCTAAATAAATAGCATGTATGCTGCCGAGGCGTCTCAGTCTTGCTAAATAAATAGCATGTATGCTGCCAAGGCGTCTCAATCTTGCTAAATGAATAGAATGTATGCTACCGAGGCGTCTCAATCTTGTTAAATAAATAGCATGTATGCTGCCGAGGCGTCTCAATCTTGCTAAATAAATAGCATGTATGCTGCCGAGGCGTCTCAATCTTGCTAAATAAATAGCATGCTGCCGAGGCGTCACAATCTTGCTAAATAAATAGCATGTTTGCTGCCGAGGCGTCTCAATCTTGCTAAATAAATAGCATGTATGCTGCCGAGGCGTCTCAATCTTGCTAAATGAATAGAATGTATACTGCCGAGGCGTCTCAATCTTGCTAAATAAATAGCATGCTGCCGAGGCGTCACAATCTTGCTAAATAAATAGCATGTATGCTGCCGAGGCGTCTCAATCTTGCTAAATAAATAGCATGTATGCTGCCGAGGCGTCTCAATCTTGTTAAATAAATAGCTTGTATGCTGCCGAGGCGTCTCAATCTTGCTAAATAAATAGCATGTATGCTGCCGAGGCGTCTCAATCTTGCTAAATGAATAGAATGTATACTGCCGAGGCGTCTCAATCTTGCTAAATAAATAGCATGCTGCCGAGGCGTCCCAATCTTGCTAAATAAATAGCATGTATGCTGCCGAGGCGTCACAA
Organism: Lamellibrachia columna; assembly: GCA_963662155.1. Lineage (NCBI taxonomy): Eukaryota > Metazoa > Annelida > Polychaeta > Sabellida > Siboglinidae > Lamellibrachia > Lamellibrachia columna. The sequence continues at coordinate 56,454,630 of OY759262.1, forward strand.
TCTTGCTAAATAAATAGCATGTATGCTGCCGAGGCGTCTCAATCTTGCTAAATAAATAGCATGCTGCCGAGGCGTCACAATCTTGCTAAATAAATAGCATGTATGCTGCCGAGGCGTCTCAATCTTGTTAAATAAATAGCTTGTATGCTGCCGAGGCGTCTCAATCTTGCTAAATAAATAGCATGTATGCTGCCGTGGCGTCTCAATCTTGCTAAATGAATAGAATGTATGCTGCCGAGGCATCTCAATCTTGCTAAATAAATAGCATGCTGCCGAGGCGTCCCAATCTTGCTAAATAAATAGCATGTATGCTGCCGAGGCGTCTCAATCTTGCTAAATAAATAGCATGTATGCTGCCGAGGCGTCTCAATCTTGCTAAATGAATAGAATGTATGCTGCCGAGGCGTCTCAATCTTGCTAAATAAATAACATGTATGCTGCCGAGGCGTCTCAATCTTGCTAAATAAATAGTGCGTTTTGTGTGGTGTTGACGTCAACTTGTAAAATATGCATGTTTGCAGCACCACTTTTTCGGTCGGGAAACTACTTATACGTAGTTGCTATTACAGCCCAGTTCTTTGAAGAATGATTGAATGTTTGAGCCGCGATGTATACAAATATGCAACTGTTATTTTTTATGATTAATATATATTATAATGGGCAATTTTGTTGGCCATGGATGTTTCGTCGTGTCGTGTTCAGTTGCATATATTGTATTAATTTGCGTAGCCTATTTCGCTAGATGACACATGGCATTAGATATGAACGTTTCGCAAAAAACGGTGCTGGTGGCTGCACTACTTCTATGGCGGTGCTGTGGCGCCCCACGGTGTGATTAACTTGGGTCCACGGAGTTTAGAATCCGACACTCTTTCATTGTGCTACTTACTGTGCATCAGAAAGTGGTTAACAAGGAAAACACATGTACTAGAACTTCGTTTTATTTAGTAATTCACATACAACAACAACAACACAAAATTAAAGGCAAGATAACACAACAAGTTACCAATAAATCACAAAACGCGTAATAATATATTTCATTTAAAACGTATAAAACATAGCACAGTTATTGTTTGCAAAGCTGAAGAAGAAAGCAGAGTAAATAATTATTGATAAAAGTATCCTCGCCCTTCCGGGTCAGCTACATTAATTTATATCAATTCTTCGCGTATAAAATTCAGGTGAAATTGGATATCACCTGAGACGGTGGTGTTGTCGTCGACGTAAGTCACCACCACAGTCAGCACGGTCCTGCGCTGTCGTCGACGTAAGTCACCACCGCAGTCAGCACGGTCCTGCGCTGTCGTCGACGTAAGTCACCACCACAGTCAGCACGGTCCTGCGCTGTCGTCGACGTAAGTCACCACCACAGTCAGCACGGTCCTGCGCTGTCGTCGACGTAAGTCACCACTACAGTCAGCACGGTCCTGCGCTGTCGTCGACGTAAGTCACCACCACAGTCAGCACGGTCCTGCGCTGTCGTCGACTTAAGTCACCACCACAGTCAGCACGGTCCTGCGCTGTCGTCGACGTGAGTCACCACCACAGTCAGCACGGTCCTGCGCTGTCGTCGACGTAAGTCACAACCACAGTCAGCACGGTCCTGCGCTGTCGTCGACGTAAGTCACCACCACAGTCAGCACGGTCCTGCGCTGTCGTCGACGTAAGTCACCACCACAGTCAGCACGGTCCTGCGCTGCCTCGTTATAGTCACCTTGCTACCGTGTGAGTGGTAGTGTGGTAGCGGGAGTGTTGATGTATGGCAAGAGCTGCGTCACGGCTGTGTCGCATTTCGTACGTGACTACTGGTTGAGGCTTCAAGTTCTACAACGTTCACCTTTGAAAATTAGACTACTAGGTGATAATGGTTTTCTTTGAGGCTTCCTTCCCACTGGTAAACTGGTAAACGCGTGTGCGCGCATGTGCGAGTGTGTGAGCGTTTGCGTGCGTGCGTGCGTTCGTGTGTGCGTACGTTCGCGCGTGGCCTAATCTTTGATGGTTGCATAACCAACCGGTCGTGTTAGTAAATACTCATCCATTTTAATAAGGTGTAGTAGCATAATTATTGGAGATATACGTTTTTAAACTTATTCTGATGGCTAGTATTGTATGTTCTATTAATACACTATGTCATGACATTGTTATATCGATGTACTTATATTTGGGAAATTATAAATTATTATAAAACGGCTAGCCGTGCTGATATCCACTCGACGTTTCCAAACGTATGTTTAACATAGGATTTTCATAATGAGGCTGCCGTCCATTATCTGGTTGGATATATCACGCTAATAAGGCTACCTGATTGGTCTAGAACTGTGGCATATGCACGCAATTGTTCGAAAGATTTGCATGTTTCCTGTAATTGTCACGATTTACGTAATCTACGTCAAACGTCCGCACCAGTTCCTTCGAACTGTACGAATACTTCGTGAAACCGGCCCAGCAGCATATACACAAATGTAGGAAGTGAAAAACTATGCTCAAATGTTAATTCACCGTTATATAACGGGAATAACAATCTGTTTGTTGATGTTACTCGAGTGTCACCAACCAAAATATTACGAGTGCCATAAATGTTAACTGGCTTGTAACACTCTCGTGACATCAACAAACAGTGTATTATTCCCTAAATATACAACGGCTAGCCGTGCTGATAACCATCTGACGTTTATGAACGTATGTTTAACATAGGATTCTCAGAACGATGCTGCCTTGCATTATCTGGATGGATATATTACGGTAATAAGACTACCTGATTGGTCTAAAGCATTTTATCGTGATATATCAACCAAACAATACACGGCAACCTCGTTCTGAGAATCAATCTGACGTTTGGCATTTGGCAGGTAAATGTCGAGAATTGTACACGGCCTTTAGTGAATTAGTACTCTTTGTACATACTCCATGTTTTCTTTAGTTAATTTTTATACTTCTTTAAAAGCTTTGCAAAATACATTATTTTGGCATTTCTGACACTTGTTTTTAGGATTCCATTGTAAAATTATGCTGTCAAGTTTGTCCACAAAGTAAGTACATTTGAAATATGTGAGTATGTACATCTGTACATATGGTAAAGCCTGTTTCTGTAATTAATTGATTTTAGTATACATTGAGTGATCCAAACTTAGTTTTTACGTTTTATGAATTTTACTCATTTTGTTTGGCATATGGATAGTCTTGCCAGCTTTACTTATTATATAATTTAAATTAACCGAATATCACTATATAATTAATCTAAAGAAGGTTTATATTAAATTGCCCAGTAATTATTATTGCGGAATTACCTTTGTCAAATTATGTTAATATATAGTTTTGAACTTATCTACAAAGTGTCTCTATTGTGCTTGTAGGTCATTTAGCGATCTATAAGAATTGACTATTGTGATGTTTTTTAAGTCTCCAAATGTTATTTTTATTAATTGGCATTCCCATTTATCGTGTTGATGTGGATTCGCTAACATTTTGAAGTCATATTTTGATGGACGCTTGTACTTAATAAACTAAAATGTGTCTTTCTACACCACCCCGGAACTATAAGAATAATTCATCGTTTAGCGTCATATCGGCTGTTTTGCTTTAATTTGTTTTAGAACTTTGTTAGTATTATTAATAAAATTTATTAAATGGTGCGTATGATAATAAGTGCCTCTCATGCATTGCTATTGGTTGACCGCGCATTGATAATTTTTAGTTTTTAAATTGTTTACATACGACTGTGTTCCAATGGATAACATTAAGTTTGACTGTATTTGTTTGTGGCTGGGGTTTCGAATCGTGTTTATGTGGGATTGTTTGCAACCTATTCTTGGTGTAAGATATAGGAAATCAAAGTTTGTGCAAAAGGAAGAGTGTGACAAGTTAAAGGCAAGGAAATCTTAGTCCTTGGAGTGCTGGCAACTAATTAGTTTGACGCAAGATTTCTACTACATTAGATTTCAGGCACGTCAGAATGGCATTCAATCGACTCGACATCATTCTTATGCAAACAAAATTACATTATATACAGCAACATTATTGAATGTGTAAGCATAGTCGAGAAGGCTTGAACGTATAATTATAGTCACCAGTTACATGCCGTTGAGCTGCCTTTTATCGCCGCCCTGTCTCTGACAGCCATTTTCCGGTTTTAATGGCATGACAATCATAAATGAATACTAGACAAAGTGAAAATCCCAGGAGTGGTGGATTTGACCATTGTTTTTTATTCTGGCCGAAAACTGAACTGCAAATTAATCTGACGGGTGATTTTGTTTAGGAATACGGCCTTATCCCGTATTTACACGGATTTTGTTTTTTAAATTTTCGGAAAACATCTGCCGTGATTAAGCACATATTTTATTGTGGTTATCACAAAAAATGGATAAAATAGAATGTCGAAACATAGGAAGCAGATAGCTATAGACACATTTCCGACGAAATCTAGCGGATTTCGTTTGATTTAGATGTTTCGTAGCCTGATAGATGGCGACACTTGATCGGAATAGGAATGCTTTAGCCTCGATTATCCAGACTCCGTGCTGTGGCACCACCGTTTGTCGCACACATCATCGTCTGGAATCAGTATGTATTTTTTATTGTGACGGAAATTATGTATGCACCTAGATTCTGGGCGCATACATAATTAGCTAATTTTGATGTCATCCGGGCATTTGACCAATTCATAAAATAAGAGTTAACTTTTATCAGTTTATACAATGCAATTTGAATTAACTTAGAACTTGTAGTATATTGACACAACTGTCATACTGAAACGTTAAATCAGGCAAAACCGATTCGATTTTTTGTCTAGCATCTCGATAATGACGCTGATTGGCTGCTGGCGCTTCATGGGAACGCCAACACAAAATGGAAACCACGCATCTTCGGCCAGACTTTCTTCTCGGCGAATTCAGAAGGCGGGCGAGAGACGGACAAGCGAGACTATGGATGCTTCAAACGGATTAATTAAGTATTTATTCATAATTAAAATTCAGGCGAACAGTAATGCCACCATATTATTGCCAGGATCATTTAGTCCAATAGAATGCAATAGTGGGCATGAAGTGATATTTTCCCCCATTCTGACGGGTTAACGTTATAAGAAGAATTGTTTCTATTAGTACAGACACATCATATAACATTATCAATAAATGGACACACTCTGATTTTCCAGTTATTCGGCCGTCCACCGTTCGTCATGACCGAGTGTTCTTTGTTAGACGTTCGATTTGATTCGCCAACAGTGGCGTAAGGGGGGGGGCTTTGGGATGAGAAGTGTTGCACCACTACGTGGGAGCATGGGAGATGAAGCGGCCCTCCTTTGAAATCCCACATGCGCCACTGTTCGTCAGCAATCGTGAGTGTTCGTCCCGGCTTTCGTTTCTACAAAAATATTAATATTCTCCTCTGGCGCTCGTCTAGATCCGAATTCGATCGTGTAGTGTTCGTTTTTCCGATCACTTTGGCTGCATGGAAACGTGCTCAGCATCCCATGAACGTTTACATTGATGTCTATGGCGGTCTATGCTTTCGATGATTACACAAAAAAGGCGCACTTGCTAGATGGCATGCTGTCAGCTTCGCTGTATCGCTACGATTATGTAATCTGCTGCATGGAAAACGATCTTACATGCTCTAGTGGTATTGCTCGTGGACACGGTAACGCGGCAGACGATGCTGAATTGGAATAAACTCAACAGCGCTTAACCGGAACCCACAAACGAGAGCACATCACTCCTGTTTTGTTCGCTCTGCATTGGCTGCCTATTCGTCAAAGCATTGAATTCAAGTTCCTACTACTATTTCATCGCATTGTGCACTATATCGCCCTGAGTATATGTCGTCACTATTAAAGGGACAAACAACAAGGCATTAACTAAAATGCATTTTCGGTGTGTGCACAAAGTTTAGTAATGCCAAAAACAATTATGAAAAAAATTATTTATAGGTAAAAGTAGATGTTTAATGCGTCTAACTCGCAAAGCGCACATAAACATGCGAAGTTAATGAGATGAGCGATCACGTGGTTTTGTGACGTCATTGATGATAATGGGTTCACATTCAGTCAGTGATTTCTATGCTTCAGCATATTTTACTAAAGCGAGTGATGGCGATGTAAATTTTCCAGAATAAAACGTATAATGTAACGATTTCCAAAGGCTAGCCTCTAGTAATACCGCAGAATCATCTTCGATTTCGGCTCTTTCGGAGTAGTTTAGCGACGTCAGTAGCCTTTGACTTCGAACTTTTTACTTTCTGACCCAACCATCAAAACGACAACACAGAGCTGCCAAATTTCTCCTCATATATCTACCATACGCACACACATGTGACGTGGGCAAACATTACTCTTACTTCCAAATAAAGATCAAAATAAACGAAACCTCCATGCCTAGCTTCGCAGAGCTAGGCGTAGAAGATATAGCTAGCTTTTGTTTATGTCATTTTTTATCGTTACATAGAAGTAAGAGTAATGTTTGACCACGTGACATGTGTATGTACGGTAAATATATGAGAAGAAGTTTGGCCGCTCTAGGTGGTCGTTTTCAAAGTTTGGACAGAAAATAAACATAAGCAAGAGCAGGAGTTGCGCTGACGGGTGGTGGTAGTTTCGGCCCCTGGAAAATTCGGCCCAACTTACATATTGTTTTGGCTTGGTGATTTCGGTGACTGATATGACACGCCATATCTACTCAGTTCTAGCTAGTAATGGATTAGCCTTCAATTTAAGGGTTTGTTATTCCTGTACTTGTCACCAACGGGATGCTAAGTTTAACTAGATTTTGTTGTACACTGACTGTCTGTTTCGTACAGTGAGCAGGTGTGAATAAAAGATATGCTTCACATTCAAACTGATCTGAAGAAACACTCTGATCTGAAGAAACAATTTGATTTAATTAAAGAAAAAACTGGGGAGAATTCCCCTGATGAGGGGAAACGCATGGAAATCTGAAAAATAGAAACAATATATTATGATAACTGGAATTTAATTTATTTTAATTATTCAACTCTATATAATATCATAGTTTTTGGTGTTATACATTATATCTTATATTATATGAATTTTAAGAATACAATAAATTGTATAAGTTCTAATAATCGTCTCGTTGACTGCGTGTTAAAATAGAAAATATATACATATAAAGATCATACGATAAATGTGTCAGCTGACACATTTTTCGTACGGTCTTTATAACATTATTGTAGAAGTAGCAGTGACGTTTAATGATATTAATTTATGTAACATATTTTACCTTTTTTACTAATATTAAACTTATTGTATTTATTATGTTAACACTGTTGGCGCGAATGAGCGGAGAAAAGGCGCATTACACATGTCTTATAATTGTTTGTATTTATATTTTTCTTTTGTACTTAAGCACTGTGCATGCATAATGCACGAAGTAACAAGTGTTGTTCAATTTTCACCTTTTAATTCATTTAATGAAAATTATTATAATGTATGTTATAAATGGTGGTAATATTATTAACTAGTACATATAAAAGATAAAAAAGATATGATATAAAGATATAAATGCTACATGGCATTTATTACAGCCAGTGGTGACAGTTCAAGCACAAAACATCTGAGGGATATGTTGAGTCACATACTACGTTATCGACGTATCACAGACTGGCGTATTCAGCCGTTAAACTGCGTTGGTGTTGTCACTTTGCGAAGCCGCAAATGTGAAAGGCCGGTTTATACACCAGCCCATTTACACATGACTTAGGAAAACATCTGCCGTTGTTATCACACTGGATGTAGTGGTGTGGATTTGGTGCTTCAAAATAGAAACCATGAGCACTCGTGTTCTCGTCGAAGCAGGGATTCCGTGTGTCGCAATTGTACATCAAAGCTGCAAACAACATGAAGACATAACATTTTAATTATACATTATAATTATAATCTTTATCGATACTTTACTACCTTAATATTTGCAAAATCAAATATACAAGTTTCCCAAACATTTGGTGACAATCCATAATATATGTTTTGGTATTTTATAGGCGGATAATATTCAGTAATGAAAATGGGAATTGCTTAAAATGTTATGCGAATTTGTTAAATATTGCAAATATACAAATATTTGAAAATCAAATGTTGACTATCTGACGCATGTTTTGTAGAATTGCATGGAGGTAGAAATGGCCTTATCCATGGGTTGCGTAATTTACGTCAAACGTCCACATTGGTTCCTTCGACGTAATACCCCATCCCCTTGGAATTTGAAATGTGTTTTAATTTACGAATCATCACCACTGGCCCCCCGGCACGTCTACAAAATGTCAGCTCCATACACGTGAAACTGACAGAAATACGAGGAAACAGACATAAGGAGTCACACACTGCTTTATTATACAGAAACAATTATGATTTGTTTCATCACTGTTCGGAAAAAAGTTTCCCTGACATAAAAGCTGATGGTCAAAATGACACCATTCATTACCAGATTATACACGAAGACAAGATAATTCGTCTAAGGAAAAATATATGTATATTTTGTTTTAGTTATTGTAAATATTTTATAGTTATTTTATTAAGAAAGTAATACTGATAAATTTGAAGAAAAAAATCAGCAGGTCATTTAACCCACATCACGTTCCCTTCTCACACCATATTCATCTACCAGGGACAAAAATAGAGAATGTAGCAGAGAAGGCAGGACAGGTCATGGGTGGTGGGACGGGAGGTGCTGTTCTCGTGCATGTGGGAACGAACAATTCCGAAAAGGAGCGAACGTCACCCATCGTTGGTAGGTACAAGATGTTGGTCAAGACACTTAAAGATGCACGGATTGGACATATTGTGTTTTCGGGGATATTCCCAATAATGGGAGGCAGGGATGTGGAGCATAGGAAGTGTAGGGGGGTGGCGATCAACACTCAAGTACAGAAGGTACGAATGGTGGAGGGAGTAGGCTTCGTAGACATGTGGTTACACTTTGTGAGAAGAGATTACATTTTATGAAAGGTGGACTTAATGTGACTGTGATGGGTGCTGCAGTTATTGGGTGTTAGTTTGTCGACGAGAGCACAAGTACCGTAAATTATTTAAAATAGATACGCAGGGGAACTGACAGACAAAACTCAAAGGAGTACAAATGCACATGTATCCAAATAAATGTTCACCAGTAATATCGTAAAATGAACCTAAATGTGTATGTTTAAATGCCAGGAAAGTAATAGTAAATTAAAAAGCGAGTTAGACATTATGGTGGCAGTTGGTGTAACATAGTTACCAAAAACTCAACATTAGCAATTGGAGTAGTTTATCGTAGTTCAAACATAGGACAAGATGAATATGTAAAACTACGAAAGGCTATAAGGGAGGACAGGAAGGGAGAATGTGTAAAACTCACCCATTATAGCACATTACACTTGCTTCTCAAAATGTATTGGTTAACAATGTCAAGGTACATGAACCTTTGGGTTGAAGTGATCATAACCAGATCCATTTCAATATAAAATTAAAACAGGGGATACAAAATGATGAAGGAGGAACTTCAATAAAGGCAAATATAAAGAGATGAGAACACATCTAGCAAATTTAGATTGGAATAACTTGCTGAAGAATAAGACGGCAACATAATGGTGAACTTGTTTAATAAATGAGATGAAGGGCATTATTGAGAGGTTTGTTCCATTAAGAAAACAAGTGAAAAGGTCCAGGAAGAAACACCTGTCAAAAAAGGCTATTAGAAAAATTGCTTACAAACAGATGCTGTGGGGGTAACATCTCCAAATTTCAGTACTGGAAATGTCTAAGACTACACAAATTAGAGACACTTAACCTACACAAACTAGATGCACTTAATATACATACAACTGAAATAAAAATCCAAAAGAACCTTTGAGAAAAGAATTGGCAGGTAATATAAAAAATGACAGCAAGAGTTTCTATGCTTATATAATGAGTAAACAGAAAGTTCGAGATAAGGACGGGCCACTGGAAATCAACAGTGGAAACATAAATTCAGACGGGTTTCAAACGGCAGAGGTCAGAGGTCCTTATCTTATTAAACGTCATAAGTCAAGCCATATGTCCCAATATATTTGATATACTCTCACTCTCTCTCTCCCTCCCCCCCTCAGATTGGTGCCACCTATTCAATCTACAGTTGGGACACCCCAACGTGTTGCTGCAGATACGCATACATATTGTAGTCAGCATCGTGCAGCATGAGCCTATTACTGAATCAAATCTCATGTTGGTCCAGTCATATTGTTGGCGACGAAAATATGTCCGTAGTATTGCCGCCTGGCGGATACACCCATTATGCAATATACCCAAGGCACCCTCAGCAAATGTATCACGAACATTGCGCATTAATGATAACATAACGACCTCTCAGTAACAGGATTGACTTTATTTGAA
>OY759262.1:56469989-56607489 GCA_963662155.1 Lamellibrachia columna
TCTCTCAATTCTGGAATCATTTTAGTTGCTCTTCGTTACATTCTTGCTAGCTTGTCTGTGTCCTTCTTACGATACGGCCTCCATGCGTTTATGCAATATTCCAAATGCGGTCTAACTATTGCTTTGTACAGGGGTACAAATAGATGTTTCTCCTCACGTGTGATATACATTTATTTCTGACCATTTAACCAGTTTATGTAGATCATCCTGTAAACTTTGTTTATCGGTATCATTTGTAATCTTTCTGAATACTTTTTTGTCATCTGCAAATTTTCATACATTGCTAGAGATGTCATCTTCCAAATAATTTGTATATACTGGTGACCCATCATCTACCCATTTTGTAATTTCTTCCATTGGATACCCATCATCTACCCATTTTGTAATTTCTTCCAAAAACATGTCAGTAGGAAATTACGTCGCTAACATATTACATTAATACCCTCAGACATCGCCATTATCGTGACAATGTTAAAACATAACAATTATTGTTTAACTTCACGAATTGTTTATGTGTCGTTCAGATAATAAAATCATCAGCAACTGCTGCTCTGTGCATACTAGGACAAAATGCATTGTGTTTACAAAGACAGCTTTTTGTTTCGCAGATATTAAACCGAATCAGATCCGATGTGGGGAGCATTCAGATTACGGATCCATTACGCTAATTTTCCAGGATGATGCCGGAGGTCTTGAGGTAGGTTATCGTCTTCCACCGTCCCCGCGAGCCAGGCTAGTTGTAGCACCGGCTCATCCCTGGCAATGTGTGCGCTGAATCAACAGTACTTAGTCCCACTTGCTGTGTTGGTCCCGTGATTCCACGAACCAGGTGCGCGCCCAACTTCAAAGAAGAATTCCAGGAAATGCCTGTCAATCCCTGTCCTACCAGCGACCACCGGTACACAGCCAATTAAGTTCTAGAAAGTTAGGAACTGAATATCATTGGTTAACATACCAACTGACAAATACAAATTTGAATACGTCGATCTGCTACGAGTACTAATGTACTCAGCCGCCCTTGTCTCGAGAGGATGTCTTCCACAGGTATATAGCCGTACATTTCGCTGACTGATAAACCCATATCGCGCGCCATTGGTGTACAGGTTCAACACGTATTACGCGGACTTCTCATGATCTCAGCGAGCAAATATTTTGCAATGCTAAATAATTGATTTTTGAATATGCATAGAATATGAGTGTCAGTACCAGGTCTCACTAGAATAGATATAGCCCTACCCGTAACTAAGGACTATGACTGTCAGCACCAGGTCTCACTAGACTAGACATAGGCATATCCGTAACTAAGGCCTATGAGTGTCAGCACCAGGTCTCACTAGACTAGATATAGGCCTACCCGTAACTAAGGTCTATGAGTGTCAGCACCAGGTCTCACTAGATTAGATATAAGCCTACCCGTAACTTACATGAACATCTCATGGTTCTTTATCTTTCGTTTCTCAGAAGTCGTTTTTCAGACGTTAAATGTGCACATAATCAGTATCATAGGTTCTACTTTTGCGAATGTGAATAATCGTTTCACTGTTTCAAAGTTCAGTCTAAGCACTATCCAAATGCGTACACAACTTTACCGGAAGCGTATCATTTTGGGGTGTTTAGTAATATATCTTTATACCGTAACATTCCATGCCATTCCTTGGGGAGTCGAGAGAATTTGTTTTAGCTGTAGCATTTTCAGAAATCATCCCAGAAACCACGGCTGATTGAGTACGCCTGAACCCCCTTTTCAAACCCCGAAGGCCGGGTCTGCATTCTATACAAATATTGTTCAATTTATTCCAGCTGCGCACACGAGACGGTGAGTTCGTCCCAGCAACGCCCATGGCTTACACAGCCCTGGTTAACATAGGCGACATCATGCAGCGCTGGATGTCTGATAAACTCACAGCTACAGTAAGTGGGTCGCGCTGCGAGGAAAACATCTTCAACAGAAAGTTTAGTTTGCTGTAATCACAACTATAAAATCATAGGACGACTTAGTTATTTTTCTCCTCGCCAGATCGAATGGCAAGCAGGCTGTCACACACGTCGTTGTAATGAGTAAACGCTATAGTCGTTATTTAACAACACGTAAACTATAGTATTCCCATAACTTGACTAACATTTTCACTAAAATCACGAATATTTGATGAATGGTTCGACACCGTCGAGTTTTGCCACCGGGTTGGAGAGAAGCAATAACTTAGCAAGGCATCCAATGCGGTTCATCTCAAAGACGAACCTTACCCGATTCGTACCGTTCGAGATACGAGCCCGAACAACTTACTAGATGATACTAGCTTCATTAACGTTAGTCTTGTTGACACTACTCTCAATGAGACAATTCTCGTTAAAATTATCGTAGATCAAAACATCCTGCCGAATACATAACGGGTGAACATCAAGTGCCCGGGTACACCCCTTTATTTTGTTCCAATGAAGTAAGAATTAATTATCAAGACACCGCGAGGTGACGCACTAATCCACTTATTCGACAATTCTAACGTACAAACGTGGGGCATTGCCACAATTGCTACCATACGCAAGTTAGCCGATGTCAATGGTTTTATTTGTCACAAGAGGTAATAGTATTCCAGGAAAGTAGAAATGTTTAAAATGTCAGACCTTAAACAATAAGATGCTGCAGTATCGAGCGGATTTGAAAATGCGTAGGCATTTTGGGGGTGACATTCTCGAAACACAATAGGTGTATTACTATTTTGTGAAATCTTGTAATTTTGGGACATGATTAAAAGAGCAGGAGAAAGTGATTTTTACCAAACTCTTCAGAACATTAGTAACATATTGCCAGTGGATGTCTTGAAGTTCTATCATTTTTGATGGATGGTGTTCTTGCACAAGGTAAAATGTACAACGTTGAAATGGCTAACATTGGGGAAACTAACTGTAATGTGCGGTTTATACATAATTTTTATTAGTCCGGCAACCAAAGGGCATTTTTTTTACATAACCCCTTTTTGCTTGATATAGTTTTTTCCTTTGTTGATTATTCATCTCCAGCATGTATATTATGACATCCGGAAGGGTGTGGAGTTCTCACGCTTGAGCATTTTGAAAAAAAATCCCAAATGGCCGTCAAAATCAACTTTTTTAACATATCTTCGCAACCAGACAAGACACACACATGTTTGAAATTTTATTTTATATGTTTCCAGACATGAGGAATTCGATTCCACCATAATTGATATGAAAAAATGTAAAGAAAACAAGATGGCGACCATAAGTATGCTACAAATGGTTGCCGACTATGCGAAAAAAGACTATATTTCATGTTCCGCGAACAAAAAACATAAGAACATGAAAAAATTAATTTTCCATGTGTTTGAGAAGAATTACGTAAGATCAGCATTTCGTGAAATTCTTACCTTTCTAAGCATTAGTCCCCTTCATCTTCATCGTGTAGGACGTACTTGCCGCTCTCATTTTGGCAGGCCTGTCCACCCTGGCATGCACAAAATAGTGTGCATGTCAGAGCTGTTGCAGGTGCACTTGTTCGTGCTACGTGGCATTTCACTCCGACATGAGCACTTGATTAGATTTAGCAACCCAATTGGGGCTAACGATGTGTCTGGGTTGACAGTAGTTGGACTTAGCGCAGTACTCCCCTCCTCCTGTGACCAACCGTAAGATGTAGGGTCTACAATACAGGTGTGTTGGGATCCAAAGCCTGAAGCCAAATTGCTACTTGCAGATAGGCTATGGCTACATTTTGTTCGAACGCTTCACTTGTTTGCGATTTCTACAGGAACCGGGTCTCTGCCAGTGACGACTAGTTTATGCTTTTGAAAGTCAGCCTTGTGCGAAACCAATTCCTCGATGATGAGAACAATCAATTGATCTTTGTTTGTGGTGATGGTTAGGACGACTTTTTGTGGTGGCAGGCGAGCTGTGCAATGTAATGTGTAGACCCTGCTTGTTCCTTTGTCCCTGCCGCGCCGGGTTGCCTCCTTAGTACTGCCCTCAATGTATTTGTCGATATACGTAACTTTTTGCCCGTGTAGGTAACTGCGGAACCGGACAAAGTAGTCGTGTACAGTGCCAGCTAAACCGACCAATTACGATTAATTGTGCTCAGCTAAAATAATCTCAACGACAAAACACATTGTCTTAGATGAAAGGGCCTCATTGATAGATGTCAGACAAAACGTTTATGGCTGAAAAAATCGTACTTGATAAATTTTAAAAAGTTTTTTGTATTTCTTTTAGAGCGACGTACTAGTTTAGAGCGACGTACTAGTTTAGCTTCGGTAAGTTCGCGTATTTTGCTGGATAGTCTGTGTATATAGGGAGAATGAGGTTTCGTGTAATACAGGCAAGTTGAAACAGACAAAACTACCAATGCAAATTATTTTGCAGGGTAGCAGCATGTTCATTAATTTTGGTAAGACCGCCCGTGTGATATCACGTGGATCCATTGATGAGGTTGAAAACTGCGACAAAAAAAACATTGATGTGATAAACTATCGGAAACCCTACTTGTTCACGTTTGATATGCATACTATTCTTTGTCGAAGGGCATAATGCATAGTCAGGATGGGTATTCATGGATATGTAGTTTCGATCTGGTAAAAGTCCGAACCGCTATGTTTTTGTTACAACTTGCCCCGGTCTGCCTTACTGTGGTTAATATGTATGCAAATAAATAAGTAAATAAGTATATATATATATATATATATAAATATATATATATATATATATATATATATATATATATATATATATATATATATATATATATATATATATATATATATATATATATATATATATAAATTATATATATATATATATATATATATATATATATATATATATTATACATATATATATATATATATATATATATATATATATATATATTAGACATACACACACACATATATATATATATATATATATATATATATATATATATATATATATATATATACACACACACATATATATATATATATATATATATATATATATATATATATATATATATATATATATAATTATACAGTGTCCACTATCACAATATGTCACCTCCTTACCAGAGGCCACCACCTCACTTACTTTGCCATGCAGCAAATAAGGCTTTCCCGTGACAGACGGGGACTACTGCAATAGGTATCGTTTTATTATATGAACTGTATGTACATGTGCGGTGTGTGTGCTGTAGAAAGGTGAATAAGCAGAAGTCTAGCAACATGGCTTCTCTTTGGGGGAAACTGGGCAATCTCCTTTTCCAAGGTCTGGATCCGCCCATAACATAAGTAAACCATTAAATTGTTCGTCTCCAGTCGGTGAGTTGAGGCTTCAGCAAGTCTTTGGTTACCTTTTCTCCTGCAGAAACATCGAGTTGTCATTCCGGAAACACAGATGAACAGAGGGCGAGCGCGCATGTCCGTCGCCTACTTCATGCATCCGAATGACGACTGTGTGATACAGTCTCTCGACGGAACCACCCAATACGACCCGATCACGTCGCTAGATTATCTCAACAAGCGCCTCGGACCCACCTATGGAAAGTAGAGTTGGTGTCACACACACATGTCCTTTTGGTGGCCTTGTGTCTTGCTTTAAGGTGTCTGCCTTTCATTGAGTTCGCTGGCTAAATTGCATATAAACGTAAATGTAAACGTGCGAATAAATACAAACATTTGGTAGCGTTAATCCGTTAACTGAATTCTGTCCGGTGCAAAGGTTTCTAGGGCAAACAAGAGTGTGTATGGGCTAGTAACCAGTGGCTATGCCTTTCATAGCAGGCAATTTGTTTTGCTATAATTACATTTAGTAATATTATACATTAATAATTTTGATGGGTATATTTTGGATTTCAAAATAATAAGACTGAGCTTATCCAAAATGTCCAGGATTGTAGGCTACACTTCTACTACTGTATTCAATGTTGCTGTCGCTGGTGGGTTTCATAGGCTAACATAACGATCAATGCATGCATCATTAATTGCTAGCTATTTTATATAAATAAATTGATCAACATGATGTTAGAAAATGCTGTTACGTTGTTTCTTATGTGTTCGGACATTGCAGAACAAGTGATTACTGTCGTTATTGATTAATCATACACCAGGCCCTTCACCGGGGCTTGAAAAGGCGGGTTCGGAAATGTTTTCGATTTTGTAGATTTTCTGCTGTCTTACGTTCATAAAACTTGTTGTTTGACTGGGCACACATCATATGCATTTAATTGATTGTTTATTGGTAGAAGACTATTTTCAATGACATCACAGTTCCTGTTTCCATACAGTATCTTAGTTTATTGTAAGAATGGTTTTCACCACGATAAACCAGCCTGTCCAAAATGACAAGAACCGATAACATATCACGTTGTACGAGTTACTACCGATCGTCTAGGATTTTTCTTTTTTCTGATGAAACCCAACCTTGCGTAAATTGATGTGACGGATGTGTCGGCAAAATAGTTAAACTGTTAAAAAGTATGTTTATTTGTTAGAGAATATATATTATTACCTATGTGTTTTATCTCTGATATTGCTAATATATTTAATTCTGGTAAGTTCACATAATGGTTACCAATAAAGGATCGAGAGGACACATTTATGCATGTACATACTCACTAGAAATTACGATATGACTTCAAATTGTACCAGGAAACAAGAAATATTAATATTTATGTTACAGGGATATTTTCTTTAGCTCCGTTACAAAAAAAGTGGTCAAATATTTTACACGTGGTTGTATTTGCAGCTAGTCTAAGATTCACATGACGTTGTATAGCTGAGATTGATTACCAACATGAATTATTCCCAGTATGCCTTCTTATCATCCAATGCATCTTGTACACACATGCCAAGCTTGAAACGAATTATGGAAGCATAGTTTTTAACAAATTCAAAACTCATTAGTACATATATTGGCGTTTTACTGACCCGTGCATTAATTGGTGACTGTGTTTAACTTAACATATATATAACACACGAATATATGTTTTGCTCTTTCTGGCATTCACAATTATCAATATAGGCAGGTGTGTTGAAACGCTAGAAATGATGGCGAATGTGTTCACAATTATACAAATATAATTGCATACCATATGTTCCAAAATCAAAGAAATTGATATTAAAGATATTTGTTTATTTTAGACTAATATTTAGAAGAAAAAAATATTTGGCTCATCGGTGGTTGACGCCTATTCTGTATTACCGTGTATGTTTTGCAGCATTATATCAGTTGTTTGTTCAAAATCCAAAGGAATTTAGATATGTCAGTCCACGATTCGTGTGCACTCTTGTTCTGGTAAATATCGTTATGACAGACTGTTCAATGACACGGCTATGCTTTAGAGAAAGCATGACGCGAAAATTGTTCTAGGTTTGTTAAAATTAGTTTTATAATTAATTTTGTCAACATTGTCAAACTCTACTATTTACATTTTAGCTAATTCTTCAGGGTACTCTTTTGAAAGGGTAAAGCCACCTTCGTCAGACGATCTTCATAGTTGCGACAACAATGATAACGGTGTTCTGGAGACATCAGTTGTGAGACAGCAATCCGGGAGAGTGGAGAAAACGTTAGGTCGGAAGCTTGGGTTTAATATTGAAGCTTTGGACCTACATGACAAATACTGGATTTATTTTCATAGGCTGAGCAGTTTCTTGTTCTGCTTGGCCCAGAGATTTCCACCCATTATCTTATAAATAATCTTCTTTAAAATTGGTATAATTATTGGCACCATCACATACCATTAGCGTGCAATCCTGCGGCAGCCGAATAATGTCCCAATTAACAACACATCAAAAGATAAAGGTTTCACCACAAGAAAATATATGTATTTGTGATCTTTCGTATCACTTAAGTATTTCAGAATTTCGTGTCCCCCAGGGTGAATAGTTGATTTGGCTACTGCAAGTGGCATTTGGCAGATACATAAATAATTGTATGAGTGAATTTATGAGTGACATGACATGACTTGAGTGACGAGTGACGATCAGAGGCGATTGGTCCAATGGATGGAACAAGAACATTGGTGACAATGCAAACCTTTTGTTTGGTCATAAGAAAACCGGATCAACAAAACTCCTGAAAACCATTCACACTAACTGCCATCGTCTCTCTGAGATGCTGACCATACTTGGGAAAAATCACACACATCCAGCTGTTTTTAAACGCCCCCAAGTGCGATGCCCGTCAATGTTTATATAGAGTTAATGTCCAGATATTCAAGCGCTCATGTGGCCCATAGCACAAAAATTCCCCATGAATCCCTCCGCCTGTCAAATTCTTTAAAATGCACTATTTCAAAGTCAATAGCTTCTACAAACAAACTTGTGAATATACCTGCTCAATTGGGCTCGTGTCATGAATTTTTTTTTCTCACATATAACGTGTTAATACGCTTACATTCGAGTAACACAATAAACAAGAAATTCACCTATGGTCTGAACTCATATGGAGTGTGGCACACACTTTATTCGGCTACTGTTCCATCTTTGCCCGACAGGAAGAAAAGCATAGCAGTAAATAAATCTAAATAACTGCTTTTGCGTTTTTAAAAATACATCGCCAATTTGTAGATCAGAGAATACTGGTGCAAAGAGGCGAAGAAGCGTAGAAAGAGGCGCGTGGGTGTCAGCGCCTGGGAGGAGATGTTGCCAGTCAGCGCATAATTAACGCATAAATATAGCGACGTGAATGGTGGAGTGACAGTTACGCCATCTAGGAATAGAGTGGCTCACTTTCAAAGCGGCCATAATTCGGGTATTGTTTTCTTGTCCGCCAGGATTTAAAAAATATAGTAAATAAGTCTAAGTAACTGCCTTTGTGTTTTTTTAGTACATCGCCAATTGGCAGATCAGAGGCCATTGGTGCAAGAAGGCGAAGGAACATCGAAAGAGGCGCGTGCGTAATTGGCGGCGCCTGCGAGGAGATTTTGCAAGACCGCCCCCACAGTTAGCGTATTAATATCGAGATGTTTCGCATCCACAGACTGTCCCATTGTCGATCGAGGGGAACTGCTGCTGTTTCGAAGCTTGTACAATTTCGTTCACCCCACTTTGACTCTTTCAGAAGAAACACTAAAAGCCTTTGGTCCATCTACACCAGAGAACAACTGGAACTCACCATTGCGACCGTTTCGTACCTAACAATGACGCTTTAATCAACGGTTTATTGAAATATACAACATCAAAGTTACTGTTACGTTCTAAAGGTGTCGTCACGAAACAGCATTTCTGCAACTATAAAAATTAGTCAATATTTCATGTCCATCATGTAATGTTTGTGTTGGTCAGTTAGATAAATTCAGCAGCGCTTAACCGGAACCCGCAAAAGAGAGCACATCACTCCTGTTTTGTTCGCTCTGCACTGGCTGCCTATTCGTCAAAGCATTGAATTCAAGTTCATACTACTATTTCATCGCTTTGTGCACTATATCGCCCCGTGTATATGTCGTCACCATTAAAGGGACAAACAACAAGGCATTAGCTAAAATGCGTTTTCTGTGTGTGCACAAAGTTTAGTATTGTATGTACTACATGCCAAAATAAAAAAAATAGTTTAGTATTGTATGTACTACATGCCAAAATAAAAAAATTAGGAAAACATTATTTATAGGTAAAAGTAGATGTTTAATGCGTCTAACTTGCAAAGCGCACATAAACATGCGAAGTTAATGAGATGAGCGATCACGTGGTTTTGTGACGTCATTGATGATAATGGGTTAACATTCAGTCAGTGATTTCTACGCAATGCTTCAGCAAAGTTTCACTCGCTTTACTAAAGCGAGTGATGGCGATGTAAATTTTCCAAAATAAAACGTATAATGTAAACGCTAGCCTCTAGTAATACCGCAGAATCATCTTCGATTTCGGCTCTTTCGGAGCAGTTTAGCGAAGTCAGTAGCCTTTGACTTCGAACTTTTTACTTTCTGACCGAACCATGAAAACGACCACACAGAGTTGCTAAACTTCTCGTCATATATCTACCATACGCACACACATGTGACGTGGGCAAACATTACTCTTACTTCTAAATGAAGATCAAAATAAACGAAACCTCCATGCCTAGCTTCGCAGAGCTAGGCGTAGAAGATATAGCTAGCTTTTGTTTTTGTCATTTTTTATCGTTACATAGAAGTAAGAGTAATGTTTGACCACGTGACATGTATATGTATGGCAAATATATGATAATAAGTTTGGCCGCTGTATCGTTTTCATGGTGGTCGTTTTCACGGTGGTCGTTTTCATGGTTTGGACATAAAATAAACATAAACAATAGCAGGAGTTGCGCTGACGGGTGGTAGTAGTTTCGGCCCGTGGAAAATTCGGCCCAACTGACATATTGTTTCGGCTTGGTGATTTCGGTGACTGATGTGACACGCCATATCTATTCAGTTCTAGCTAGTAATGGATTAGTCTTCAACTTAAGTGTTTATTATTCCTGTACTTGTCACCAACGGGATGCTAAGTTTAACTAGATTGTGTTGTACACTGACTGTCTGTTTCGTACAGTGAGCAGGTCTGAATAAAAGATATGCTTCACATTCAAACTGATCTGAAGAAACAATTTGATTTAATTAAAGAAAAAACTGGGGAGAATTCCCCTGATGAGGGGAAGCGCATGGAAATCTGAAAAATAGAAACAATATATTATGATAACTGTAATTTAATTTATTTTAATTATTCAACTGTATATAATATTATAGTTTATGGTGTAATACATTATATGTTATATTATATGAATTTTAAGAATACAATGAATTGTATAAGTTTTAATAATCGTCTCGTTGATTGCGTGTTAAAATAGAAAATATATACATATAAAGACCATACGACAAATGTGTCAGCTGACACATTTTTCGTACGGTCTTTATAACATTATTGTAGAAGTAGCAGTGACGTTTAATAATATTAATTTATGTAACGTATTTTACCTTTTTCTACTAATATTAAACTTATTGTATTTATTATGTTAACACTGTTGGCGCGTATAAGCGGAGAAAAGGCGCATTACACATGTATTATAATTGTTTGTATTTATATTTTTATTTTTACTTAAGCACTGTGCATGCATAATGCACGAAGTAACAAGTGTTGTTCAATTTTCAGCTTTTAATTCATTTAATAACAATTATTATAATGAATGTTATAAATTGTGGTAATATTATTAACTAGTAAATAAAAAAAAATAAAAAAAATATGATATAAAGATATGAATACTACATGGCATTTATTACAGCCAGTGATGACAGTTCAAGCACAAAACATATAAGGGATATGTTGAGTCACATACTACGTTATCGACGTATCACTGACTGACGTATTCAGCCGTTAAACTGCGTTAGTGTTGTCACTTTGTGAAGCCGCAACTGCGAAAGGCCGGTTTATACATCAGCCCATTTACACATGACTTAGGAAAACATCTGCCGTTGTTATCATACTGGATGTAGTTTTGTGGATTTGGTGTTTCTAAATAGAAACCATGGACACTAGTGTTCTCGTCGAAGCAGCGATTCCGTGTGTCGCAACTGTACGTAAGCTGCAAATAACATGAAGACATAATATTATAATTATACATTATAATTATAATCTTTATCGATACGTTAGTAACCTAATATTTACAAAATCAAATATACAAATTTCCCTAACATTGGGTGACAATCCATCATATATGTTTTTGTATTTTATAGGCGGATAATATTCAGTTATGAAAATGGGAATTGCTTAAAATGTTATGCGAATTTGTTAAATAGTGCAAACATACAAGCATTTGAAAATGAAATGTTGACTATCTGACGCATGTTTTGTAGAATTGCATGGAGGTAGAAATAGCCTTATCCATGCCTTTTTTTAGCCATGTTCTTGGTCGAATATATATATATATATATATATATATATATATATATATATATATATATATATATATATATATATATATATATATAAGCATTCACAGAGCACTACAGCACAGAGGAAATGAAAAAGATGATAATGTTACGAGATGTTCGGCGTTGCACGGGAGATAAAGCAACAGCTTATGACTCCTGCAGTATCCCATCAAGTTTTGGTAGTGCAATGCCGAAGGCAATGACATCTTTGCGCCACAACAATCTCGAATAACTGCCGGTACGTAAATATTGTTTTGAGTTACGTAATTTACGTCAAACGTCCACATTGGTTCCTTCGACGTAATACCCCACCCTCGGGAATTTGAAATATGTTTTAATTTACGAATCATCACCATGGGCCCCCCGGCACGTCTACAAAATGTCAGCTCCATACATGTGAAACTGACGGAGATACGAGGAAACAGACATAAGGAGTCACAAACTGCTTTATTATACAGAAACAATTATGATTTGTTTCATCACTGTTCGGAAAAAAAGTTTCCCTAACATAAAAGCTGATGGTCAAAATGACACCATTCATTACCAGACTATACAAGAAGACAAGATAATTCGTCTAAGGCAAAATATATGTTATCGAGATTTTGTTTTAGTTATTGTAAATATGTTATAGTTATTTTATTAAGAAAGAAATACAGGTAAATTGAAAAAAAATCAGCACGTCATTTAACCCACATCACGTTCCCTTCTCACACCATATTCACCTACCAGGGACAACAATAGAGGATATAGCAGATAAGGTAGGACAGGTCATGGGTGGTGGCACGGAAGGTGTTGTTCTCGTGCATGTGGGAACGAACAATTCCGAAAAGGAGAGAACGACAACCTTCTTTGGTAGGTTCAAGATGTTGGTCAAGACACTTAAAGAGGCACGGATTGGACATATTGTGTTGTCGGGGATATTACCAATAATGGGAGGCAGGGATGAGGAACATAGGAACTGTAGTGGGTGGCGATCAACACTCAAGTACAGAAGGTACGAATGGTGGAGGGAGTAGGCTTCGTATTCATGTGGTTAAACTTTGTGGGAAGAGATGAATTTTTAGGGAAAGGTGGACTTAATGTGACTGTGATGGGTGCTGCAGTTCTTGGATGTCAGTTTGTCGACGAGGGCACAGGTACCGTAAATTATTTAAAATAGATACGCAGGGGAACTGACAGACAAAACTCAAAGGAGTACAAATGCACATGTATCCAAAGAAATATCAGAAAATTAACCTAAATGTATATGCTTAAATGCTAGGAAGGTAGTAGTAAATTAAAAAGCGAGTTTGACATTATGGTGGCAGTTGGTGTAACATATTTACCAAGAACTCAACATTAACAATTGGAGTAGTTTATCGTAGTTCAAACATAGGACAAGATGAATATGTAAAACTACGAAAGGCTATAAGGGAGGACAGGAAGGGAGAATGTGTACAACTCACCCTTTATAGCATATTACCCCTTGCTTCTCAAAATGTATTAGTTGACAACGTTAAGGTACACGAACCTTTGGGTTCAAGTGATCATAACGAGATCCATTTCAATATAAAAATATAAAAAGCAGGGAATACATATAGAAAATGTAAATATAAAAGTAAAAACAGGGGATACAAAATTATGAAGGAGGAACTTCAACAAAGGCAAATACAAAGAGATGAGAACACATCTGGCAAATATAGATTGGAATAACTTGCTGAAGAATAAGACGGCAACATAAGGCTGAACCAAAAAAGGCTATTAGAAAAATTGCTCACAAACATATTTCAGTACTGGAAATGTCTAAGACTATACAAATTAGAGGAACTTAACCTACACAAACTAGATGCAATTAATATACATACAACTGAAATAAAAATCCAAAAGAACCTTTGAAAAAAGAATTGGCAGGTAATATAAAAAATGACAGCAAAAGTTTATATGCTTATATAATAAGTAAACAGAAAGTTCGAGATAAGGACGGGCCAATGGAAATCAACAGTGGAAACATAAATTCTGACGGGTTTCAAACGGCAGAGGTCAGAGGTCCTGAATGAGTATTTCAGCCCGGTTTTTACCATATAATATATCAGCTCACTTCCATTTCCATTTACTAAATTTGAGGGAGACAAATCAGTTCATTTAGGGCAGTTATTTGTAACTCCTGAAATTATAGCAAAGAAAATTAAGAACATGAAAA
The DNA here is from genome assembly GCA_963662155.1 of Lamellibrachia columna. NCBI lineage: Eukaryota > Metazoa > Annelida > Polychaeta > Sabellida > Siboglinidae > Lamellibrachia > Lamellibrachia columna. The sequence continues at coordinate 56,484,038 of OY759262.1, forward strand.
ATAATAAATCACCTGGAGTTGATGAGATACCACCCCAATTGCTAAAGGAAATTTAAGAGAAAATTAGTACACTACTTGCAAAAGTGTTTATCGTGTCACTAAAAAAAGAAATAGTTATTTCAGAATGGAAAGAAACAAACATTGCCCCATTAGTTAAGATGGTATCGAGGAAAAAGTCAGAAAATTACAGACCAGTGGCTTTAACATCAGTTGTATGCAAATTATTCTAAACATTAATTAGAGACCATATGGTAGAATTCCTTTTAAAACATAAATTAATAAATACATCTCAACATGGGTTCCTAAAGCAAGGCCATGTCTAACCAATCTCTTATGTGTTTTGGAAGAAATTACAAAGTGGGTCGATGATGGGTCACCAATGGATGTTGTCTACTTATATTGTCAGAAAGCTTTCGATAAAGTGCCACATCAAAGAGTATTACTTAAACTAATCGCAACATTTTAGGGCTAATTAGGAGAACTATCACATATAAGGAGAAACAGCTAATTGTACCCCTGTACAAAACAATAGTTAAACTGCATTAGGAATATTGTATACAAACATGGAGGTCGTATCGTAAGAAGGACATAGACAAGCTAGAATACAACGAAGAGCAACTAAAATAATTCCACAATTGAGAGACCTTATCTATGAAAGCAGCTTGTTAGAATGTGGTTTGACAGCACTAGAGACCATCAGACTAAGAGCAGACCAAATACAAGTGTTTAAAATAGTGAATGGTTATGAGGATATTGATAGGAATATGTTATTAACACTTAAGGAAGGCAGTAGATAGAACAAGAGGACACAAAGCAGCATTAGCTAAGGAACAGTATAGGTTGGATTCGATAAAGAATTCATTCTCACAGAGGGTGACAAATGCATGGAACAAACTGTGAAATAATTGTGTTAACGATAGTAGTGTGAATATGTTTTAAAATAGAATTGACAGATATATAAGGGCTGCTATACATAGATTATAAAACTGTCGGACTATCGACAAGCCAATGGCTTCCTTGTCCACTCGCCATCTTGTAGTTTAGGATGGCAATATTGTTAAATCTTGTTAAATCAACACTACCTATCTACAATTTTCCATTCCACATAAATATCCCAGTTACAAAAAAGTACTAGTATTGTCGTTGTCGTTGACTGTCATGTAGCATGCACAATCAAGACACCCGTAGACATATGACTCGATTGTCTCTTAGCGAGACAAATGAAAGACAGCGCTGTTTCACAAATGATCACAAGAGGTCGCTACCTACCACAGTTGGCGCCGATGTAGCCCAAAGCGCAGTCGCAGGTCGATTTGAAGCCCGGAGCACATTTGGTGCATTTGCCATTATTGAGACAATCAGCGTCTGTCTTACACTGGAACGCTGCAATAAGTTAAGTGTTTGTGTTCAATTCACATGACCTGATTGTCTACATTTTAATTGGATGTTGGCCTAATTTCTGCTACGATTGCAAATTCGTTTATTCTGATTGGGGCCAAATCTTATTTTACATAGTACAAATTCATCGTTAACTTTACAATCATGATATTTTCACTGAACACGTTTATTTAATTATACTGCATACACATCTTTTGATGTGTCACTTTGCCTTTTTGCACTAGTTTTTCGTGAACAGTTTTACCTGCGATAATACTTTCTGACGTGGCGGTTGTTAGCACGCAGCAGCTCATCAGCTATAATTATTGCATAATATATTATAAACGTTTATACGTTGATACGTTTATTAACTACATATATTATATTAAACATTCTTCTCACAAGTTTCGCCGTGGTCTCCTGTGTAGAAATATCTGCAATGACAAACGTTCTGGAAGCAGGTTCCCCCGTTCAGACAGTCACTCGACTTGCTGCCTGTCGGATCTGTTGACACAATATGGATTCTAGCCTGATGCATAGGTCACAATAAGATATATAATAAAACATCAAGGGTGTTCGTTCTTACATTCAACCTACGAAGCATCTGTCATACGGAAATACATTTGACATCGTTGACGAGTATTTAAACTTTTAGACAATCAATTGATGACCGAACAGATGTTAGAGAATGTCTGCAAAAGTTATATTTATTATCAATCAACAACACGATTGGTTGCAGAACAGAAAACATGCTATACAGTTGAGGCAGTTTTTTGCAGGGAGATAATTTGTAATGACCGGTACGCCAAACAGCCTGTCCCTGCTGAATTTCCGCGCTGAAAACGCTTCTGTAGTAAACTTATTTACAAAATAATCGAATTAAGTTAACATGACATTCTTAGTTTAATGTATAAGTTATGTTTGCATGTTTTTAGTTTTACTCTGTAACGCATCTTCGTTAGGACATTACCCATGTTTGATTTATCCCAAAGAATTTTTAAAACACCGTTTACGACATGCACGAAACAACACAAAGTTCACACATTAATATTAAACCGTTCATTGTGCGGCGCGATCGTTTTCTTGATATCATTGTGCCGTTAAAAAAATACTTCTACTTACTGACATATGCAGTTTGCGAAATAATCTGATAAGAAACGTAGTTTTTCATCGTATGCATATCGAAAATCAACACCGTGACCAACATTTAGCATGTCAAGTGCATTTATTTGTAAAAATTTAAAATAGGATTAGACAGCCCATGATAACGCGTCTTGGTTTTACAAGCAATGGATAGTAACAAAGCCAACACCTTTACCGTCAACACCGTTACCATGGCGCGGTACGCTTTTGAGCATACACCCTAAAGTTGGTTTCAGTGACACACAAAAAGTTTAAATATGGTTAACTAGGCTCATTACTACATTATTGCATACAATATAAAACAATAAAAATAATTATGCTATGTAATGCACGTTGTGCAACATAGGATTTTTCATAAAATATAAATTTAGCAAGACATCATAAGTAATCAGTGTAAACATTAACTCTCCATAAATCAGCATACATCAGAGACGCTGACAACCTTTTTGCGTTATTCGAGCACAATTTTATTTCGCTTGGTTCCAATTGATGATCTAAAATTAATTTATCCATTGGATGTAGTTGTCTCAAAACATAAGTAAGGATAATCGTGTTAATTGAAAATGTCAAGTAGATAGATCCAGGAGGATTATCACTAAATGATAAATGGCCGTCAAAGCTAATGTACATGATGGGTTGTATCTATGTCAAATAATGTGGTGATTAAAACGATAAAATATTAAAGAAATTTGTAGCAGACCCCGATATCAAACAATGTGTTCATGTTTTAAATGAAATTAAAATGAACATGGCAATTTTGAGAAAAAAGTTATGAAAATTAATTTAAATTTATTTGTTTGCAATTTCAATATTTTGAATTGTCACCATTAAATAACGTTAATGTCAACATCAACATTTTAATGATATGTGACGTAGCACCTCAGTAGTACCTTATAGCTTTTCAATCCTCACTTTTTCCAGCCCATGGTCTACATCTCCATCCGGTTGCGCGCGCAGCCCCCTAGCGGGAATGATAGCGCCATCTAGCGACTGACGCGTGCACGCACGCGTGCACGCGTGCATGCACGCGCATCGTCGTAACCACTAAGATTGGTAATATATTATCCCACACTACCCTATATGTAACAATTGACGCGACACTACCCTATATTCGAGTCGGTGTTATAATCGGCGTTGATGTAACTTGATATCCGACGAACTATGAACGGAGCCGTTTATCAGCAGGCAACCGCATAGGCCGAAACATGGGTTGTAGCGACTGTTAAACGAACTGCGTTCTGTTGCACTGACCTATATGGGATTTAGTGGTTGAAATTGAATGGAGACTCATTTCAACATGGACTGAAGCGCGTGATTACGGCGTGTGTGTGTTGTAACTCGATACCTATCCGAAACAGCTGCATTCTGTTGCGGTGATTCATATGGGATTTAGCGATTGTTAAACGTGTGGAAATTGACAACACGAAGGTAATGTTATTTTTAAATCATAGCGTGCATGTTGTAACTCGATACCTAACCAAAAACAGCTGCGTTCTGTTGCAGACTGAAGCGACTGATTTAACGTGGATTTGGAGTCGACGGCCGGTCGAGCTGTATGCGGAAAGCGGTTGGGAAAATTTACAAGTGATTGGACTTTGTGTTGTATTAGGAAGGATCGTGTAATAAATAAATATATATATAATGAACTGTTTTGTGAGTGTGATGTATTAGGAAGGATCGTGTAATATTATTGAGAACGTACGTAAAAAACAACACACATGTATTAATGACACAAAGCAAAATTTAATAGTGGAAAGATACACATGATTAATGACACAAAGCAAAATTTAATAGTGGAAAGATACACATGATTAATGACACAAAGCAAAATTTAATAGCGGAAAGATACACATGATTAAAAAAGCGAATTGACATCAAAGCAAAAGTTAATTATGAAAGTTCATGTTATTAGATTGTTCAGTAAGGTGCGAATCGCACACAAAGCAGCTTGCCACGACGACCTCGACGGCGAGTTTGTAACGGAAGTTTAGTAGGTCGTTGAGCCGGAGTCGGGGGTGAAGAGTCGTCGTCGTCGGTCATCCAATTTTCTTCTTCGTCTTGTTCCATTATTTTTTGAGCGCACTCCGCTCGCTTGTACGCGAACTTCTGCGTAAGTTCGGCCATAACGGTTGGCCAGCGAGACCGGGCGTGCATCAACTGTATAATCGCCGTCAATGCAGATGGTCGTAACGGCGATTTCTTCTTCTGTTCCTTCCTTTTCTCCATCAACTCCTCGTTGAATTTGTCGAAGGCACGTTGGAAGCTCACCTCCAGAAGTTCTCTCATGACTTTTTGCCACCGACAACAGTGATCACTGCGAGAAAACAAAATGAGATATAGTCGAATACAAGAAAAAACAACACATCATTATAGACTAAAAAATAAACTTACCGAAGACAGAACTCTGCAACGAATACCTCCTCTCTTAAAGTTTTTGCAACGACAAAGTATTGAATACAAGAAAAAACAACATATCATTATAGACTAGAAATAAACTCACCGAAGATCGGTCTCCATAGCGAATCTCTCTCGAAGGACATCACGCACGGTGATTACATCAGCGATGTAACATTTTACGTACTGATACGTAAGAAGAATAACGCTGATGATGACTGATACGATCGCTGCGATGGCACGCAAAATCAGAAGGAATGACGGCAACATGTTGACGGCGATGACGAGAACACGACGGGAGTTCTATATATAGGGGAAATATTGTTGACGTGAACGCGACGGGAGTTCTATCTATAGACCTGATAGATAAGACCGTCTGGCGAACGGACAAAAAATCGAGGTGACAGCACTCGTTTATGTAATGCAGTGAATGCGTGTTTTAACACAAGTATGAATCGCCCGGTCCGTTTTAAAGGTTCTAATAGCTATTTGTCTAATTTTTATGCGTGTAGAATACGCGTATGGGGTAGAGAATTTTATACAGTCGAAAGCGCTTACCAGTGGAAGAAATGCGTGCACAACAACGATCGGGACACGGCTGAAAAGATGGCAGCTACGCGCACGGGACTGCAGGCTAAACGCCTGAGCAAGAACATTCGCGAGAAGGCTCATTTACGAGAGAGTTGGAATACGCAACGCCGTTCCGTGATGTACGCTCTAGTAGCCGTGAAATTTCGTGATCGATACTTACGGAAACGCCTGTTAAACACGGAAGAGAGACAATTGATAGAATGGGTGAGAAGTAAAGAGGGTTTTTGGGGTGCTTTGACTTACGACAATCGAACGGGTCAGAATACGCTCGGGGAGTTACTTATGCAACTAAGAAAGTTCATTCGAATTCACCAGCAGGTAAAAAATGGGTCTGATGTAACGCGGATGCGAGATTGCAACCAGGCATCGGGAGAACCGGTCCAAACTCGTTTGCACTGGCGAAAGCATCACGCGACTTGCAACCCGATTCCAGCATCACGCGCTGTTTCGTAATAGCAAAAACATCAGAACCGCTCCGAACTCGTTTGTACCGGTGAAAGCATCACGCGTTGTTTCACAATAGCGCTGTCAACAGCCGGTGAGAGGCCTATATAAGCACAGCAGTACTAGCCCAGTCATCACAATTGTTTTCAAGCGATTCTACTCGATTTCAAAGATGACTGCCTCAAACCCGATCTGCGTCGACATGACTTTGACGAAGTTACAATGCGAGGTAAGCGGTGGTCGGTATGTGTTTGCACAGCCTTTAACAGTAACGGCCCTCGGCGTTCAAAATAAATACGTGTTTTACAGGGCTTGTACTAAATGTCCCACACGGCTCACCAACCACGTCTGTCCAGTGCACGGCTACCAGCGTGAGCACGTGAACAGATTCGCTCTGCGTGTTCTCCTATCGGACAGTATCGGGTCTGAGTGCTGGTGTACTTGTTTTGACGCAAATGTCGTCAAAATTCTAGGTTTCACAGCAAACGATTACGTGCAGATGGAGACGGACGAACAACGCTACGAATCGATGTCGACACTGCGAGGCAGCCAGGTCACGGTTGTCATTAGGAAACGCGTCACCAAAGAGTACGTAAATTACATTGTGGAGGAGATTGATATCGTAAATGTGTAACTTTGTTGACAGAACGAAGCTGCAACTGCAACAACCGCTGTCGTCGATGCACCTGCCACTGCTACCGCCGCTGTCGATGGAATAAAAAAGGTGAGGAAGTGGTTAGAGGATAATAGTTGCAATGATTTATTCTCTTCTTCTTCTTCGATATCGGACTCACTCGTTGTGATAACAGACGACGACGACAAGACGGAGGAGGGGGACAGACCCGCTGTTATAGTAGTAAGCAGCGGTGGCAGCAGCGGCAGCGACGACGACGACGGCAGCGATAGCTGTATGGAAATGGTGCGTCGAATAGATGGAATAGCCAATCGCGCCGAAAGTATGTATAACGAACAGCAATTTAACCTGGCTGTAGAGAAAGCCGCTGTGGAATACGCGTGCGCTGAGATGGCTCGTATAGCGAATTTAGATTCAGAGAGCGATATGCCTTCAGACAGCACGATCTTGCATGTTGTGAGTTGGATAGGTATATAAGTAATGTCAACGTGTAATAGTATACAGTGGCGACACCAAGTGAAAGATAAGGTGAGAGAGCTTTTAATTGAACAATACGGTTCACATGTACAATATAGCGCGCATATGTACTAATCTTTTTTCTATTCAATAGAGTGGTTTGCAGCGTATCAGAGACGCATACAAGAGGCCGGCACCGAGCGACGATGACGAAGCCGTCTTTGCAACGCCGAGGTGGATAGCACCGATGTCAAAGAGATCGCGCGCGCGAATGACGGCATACGAGAAGAGCGAGGTGAACGATGACGTGAGAAGGATGGAGGCCTTCACGAGACCGGCGGTGGAAGTGCCAGCGATCAGCCAACCGGGAGATAAAGACCCGATCGATGACGTGAGTTCGATAGAGAGATCGACGACTTCATCGCCTTCATCGCCACAGCCGGAGGGATGCCCTCTAACGCAACCGGAAGACGACGGTTCCGATTCGTCGGAGAGCGAGTCATCGTTGCCGATATTGTACGTTCTACCCGACACCACCGTTATTGTGTCACCGCACGACACCGCGGCTGTGTTTAAGCCGTGTACACCAAACGAAGACATGACGCAGGAGGTCTGCGATATCATCCTCGAAGAGGTAATAGGTCGCAAGATCACGCTCGAACTTCAAAACAATCGTTTGTCGCTCGAGATGACAACTCACAACGTGTGCCAAGATGTAGCCGTCGCTATAACATCGACGGATTGGCAGAAGGAGATTCGTCGACACCTTCAGTTGCATTCGAAATGAACATTGAACACAACCGCTGTTGAACACACATAACCGCTGTAGAAACGAACTTTATAACCGTTGTAGAAACGAACATTATAACCGTTGTAGAAACGAACTTTATAACCGTTGTAGAAACGAACATTATAACCGTTGTAGAAACGAACATTATAACCGTTGTAGAAACGAACATTATAACCGTTGTAGAAACGAACATTATAACCGTTGTAGAAACGAACATTATAACCGTTGTAGAAACGTACTTTGTAGAAACGAACATTGAATATAACCGTTTCTGTAGAAATGAAAATTCGTGAATATATTGTTTTTTGTTATGTTGTTATATATATATACATCTCTGCGGAAAAGACTTATAATCATCAACATTACCTAACCTCTGTCGTGGTTAACAGCCCACAAGTTATTCATATACTAGCCACTGCCGTATCGATAACAGATCGTAAGCTAGGGGTCACTGTCGAGATCATAAAGATCCATAAACCCAGCATTATCATCATCATCATCATATATAAGTCGAATCGTATATGTATGACATTATTACAACATAATAAAAAAAAATGAAACAAAATATGATGCGTGTTGTCGTTGTAGAAATTCTTCGTAGACTCTTTATCATCCCTCGTAAAGAATTATATATATATATATATATATATAGTGCGAGCTGTCAGTCCTCTTTATCGTAAAGAAACCTCCGAAGGAATTATGTTTAACGAAAGGAACTCGCAGTTCGTTCGATATCGCCTTCGTGTGAGTCGCCTCTAGGCGAAGGAACTCGCAGTAGAGTCAATCCTCAATAAATGACTGTATTAAACCGTTTCCGTTTCACGAAAGTGCAATATTCGCCTTAACTCCCTGCGAAATGTACCGCTTGTTTTCCCAAAGCAATTCTGGAGAACATACCCGCTTTGCGTCGATGTAATAGCAATACAGAACTAGCATTCACGTTTGAGGTCGCCACCGTACGGTCTTGGTGTCGTTTACATAACGAATGTCCGTCCATCAGACGTCGCCACCGTACGGTCTTGATATCGTTTGTTCGTCCGTTTGAGGTCGCCACCGTACGGTCTTAGTGTCGTTTGCATAACGAATGTCCGTCCATCAGACGTCGCCACCGTACGGTCTTGGTGTCGTTTGCATAACGAACGCTCTCTCGGATATTTAATAAATAACGAACGGTTCTGAACCGTATATATGTTATAACGAGAGTCAATGTCTGTCAGTTGTAGATACGTCGTTGGTATCATGAAACGTCATCTATGTCGTCACTGCGGACTCGCGCTCGAATCGTATGCGGCTCTACGAAGCCACTTAGAGAGTCACCCGTCACCGTCTGAGAACGAACATTCTTATTCGATAGCGCCCCCTGGTGTTCGTTTAGAAGACCCCTCTCAAGACGATCGTGCGAAGAAAACGAAATTATCGTGTAAATGCGAAGCGACGTTTGAAAGATGGAACGATCTGCAGCATCACGTAAGAACAACATGTCGTCTTTAAAAAAAAAGAAAGACCAAGACATTCACGTGTGCTAAATGCGGAAAGAATTTTGACAGACGTGACTACTTGATTAAACACGCGTGCACACCAACACAACCACCACCACCACCAACACTACCACCTTATCACCCGCTAATCACCGACGAAGACCCCGTTGATCCACACGAGCGTCTTCCCTTCTCAGACGCTCTGTCGACGAACTTGTTAGACGTCGTTCGGGAGCACTGGTCCTCCATAAGGACATGCGTGGCGAGAGGCCCTCTCCAGAGTAGGTACAATTACAGATTAACGACGCTAGACACGACCGTTCTAGAAACACCGTTGAGAAACGTGTTCCAGGAACAGACCACCGCCTTCAAGATTAACCTCAGTTACGCATTCGTGTTGAGGAACAAGAACACGGATCGATACAGGTATTATCACGCGTCTTGTAACTGTTGCGGACGGTACCTGGACGAACCCAGTCTCATAGCCAACAGCAAGGACTTTGACGAGTTTCTGGATCGAATCCGAGAAGCCGACGTCTTGCAATGGGCCATCAATCAAAGACCTGATTCCGCGTGGGTGTGCGAGCTCGTGACAAACGCCACCTTTTTCGTCAATCGCATCATCGATCATCCGATAGGATGCGTGGGAATGATACCCCTTCCGATCTACATTAAGAAGAACAAAGCAGTCGTCGGATTGGAAGTGGATCCCATTCACGGCAGACGGTACAGAGATAACCTGTGTTTCTTTCGATGTCTGGCCCTACAACGGGGATGCAACGTACGTCGGTTGAAACCAGCTGTGAAGACGCTGTACGAGACGTATGCTCAAGACGGTGTACCCATGGAGAAATTTGCTGGAGTCTCGGTGAAAGACCTCTACCGTGTCGAGACCACGTTCCAGACGAACGTGTGCGTGTACAGTCTCGTAAAACCGAAGAGGACGACGACGAACGACCAACCGCCGAACTCATCCGTCGATCGATCTGTAAATACCCTACCACGCTCTACCTAAACCTTCACGAGACGCATTTCTCCTTCATCAGCGATGTACGCATGTACTGTCACTCGTACAGATGTCGAACATGCAACTCGTTGTGGAAACGCACATGGAACCTACGCGTGCACGAGAATACGTGTACGGGTTCTGTACGTCGAGTCTTTCCTGGAGGCGTGTACCATTCCACGCCGTCGATATTCGAACGACTGGACGACGAGAACATCCGAGTGAACGAGTCGTTGCGGTACTACCCATCCCGCCCCACTTTGTATTTCGAATGTTGGTTCGACACCGAACACCTTCCCTCCAACAGCGAGGTTCGATGGATCGCGCGTCACGTTCCACTGAGCGTCAGCGTGGCCTCAAACGTACCGGGACACGAACGAGTGACATGTCTCGTCACGAACGGAGACTCCAACAAGTTGATGACCGACATGATGGCCATTCTGATATCGATGAGCAATGCCGCGTACGACTGCATCAAAGACTCGTACGAGAACGTGATGGACCAGCTCGCGGAAAAATTGACGCGATGGGACGAGCAAGAGGAGACTACGAGAGCGGCCAACGACAAGAAAAGTCGACGTACAAAAAATCCGTACAAAAAGCTGATGTGGAAACTGAATGGATGGATGCGTCAGTTACCCGTCATCGGGTTCAATTCGGGTCAGTACGATCTCAATGTCGTCAAACAGTTCCTCGTGCCCTACTTCCTGGCCGTTGCAAAGACAGAGGAGGGAGAAGAGAGACGACAAGAGGGAGAAGAAGAAGAAGAAGAAGAAGAAGAGAGCGGACCTTTTTTCGTCATCAAGCGCAACAACGCTTTCATGTGTCTTTCGACGGATCAGTTGAAATTCCTAGACATGACCAACTACCTCGCTCCCGGGTTCAGTTACGCCAAGTATCTGAAAGCGTACGGATGCGAGGTGACGAAAGGTCATTTCCCGTACGAGTACATGGATCGGCTGGAGCGGCTCGACGATAGCGTTCTACCTCCGAAAGAGGCCTTCTTCAGTCGACTGAAGAACGAAGGTATTTCCGACGAGGACTACGTCAGTTGTCAGGAGGCGTGGCGCGACAACGGTATGTCGACGTTGCGCGACTTTCTCGTCTGGTATAACAACAGGGACGTGGTTCCCTTTCTGCAGGCCGTCAACCGACAGTTTGACTTCTATCAGCAGCGTAAAATAGACATGTTCAAGTAAGGCATCAGTGTACCGGGTCTGACCTTGCTGTACCTGTTCAACGATCTTCCCGAGAAGACCTACTTTACCATCTTCAACGAGAAACACAAAGATCTGCACGATCTCGTCAAAGATAACATTTGCGGTGGTCCATCGATCATATTTCACCGCTATCACGAGAAAGCGATCACCACGCTACGTCGAAACGACTATTGAGAGGCGTCTCATCCGTGTCGATCGATCGTCGGATACGACGCGAACGCGCTGTATCTATGGTCGCTCATGCAAGACATGCCCATGGGATGGTACACGCGACGACGCTTTGAGAACGACTTCCGACCCGAATCGGCTCAGCTGTACGGACAGATGGCTTCGGAATGGCTGACGTGGGAATCCGAACGTACGGGACTTTCCATACGACATCAGACCAACGGACGAGAGAAACGGATAGGTAAACATCGAGTGGATGGATGGTGCAGCGAGACGAAGACGGCTTATCAGTTCCAAGGTTGTTTCTTCCACGGTTGTCCGTGCACTCAAGCGGAGGTCAATTCCATCAACGGGAAAACCATGACCGAACTGCTCGTCGAGACCCGAAAGACCACCGCCTACATACGTCACTTCGTCAAGGTCGTCGAGCTGTGGGAATGCGAGTGGAAAAAGATGAGACAAGAGCCGCACGTAAAACGGTGTCTGGACGCCGCGTTTCCACGACGACGTCGACGCGTTCAGTGGACGATGACTCAGCAACAGATCCTGAGAGGCGTGCGCGACGGAACCGTGTTCGGCATGATCGAGTGCGACATTTGCGTGCCAGAAGAACTGCGCGATCACTTTGCCGAGATGCAGCCCGTGTTCAAGAACATCAGCCTGGTACGCGAGGATCTCGGTCCGTTCATGCGTCGATACGCCGAAGAGCACAACATCATGACGATTCCGAGACGCATGCTCGTGGGCAGTTATTACGGCGATAAGATACTGCTCGCCACGCCACTGTTGCGGTGGTATCTGGACCACGGTCTCGAGGTGTTACACGTCTATCAGGTCGTCGAATACGATCCGATTCCATGCTTCCGTCGATTCGGCGATGCCGTGTCCGAGGCCAGACGCGCGGGAGACGTCCACCGCGACAGGGCCATCATCGCGGACACCATGAAGTTGCTGGGAAACTCGGGCTACGGAAAAAACATCACCAACGTGGACCGACATCGCGACGTCAACTACTGCACGGAGAAGGCGGCGTCGCGCCTGGTCAACAATCGGCGATTCCGGCAACTCGACGTCGTCGTCGATGATGCGTACGAGATAGAGATGAGCAAGAGAACAGTGACGTATGCCTTGCCTATACACGTGGGATTCTTCGTTCTGCAGTACGCCAAGATGCGCATGCTGCAGTTCTATTACGACTTCATCGACAGATACGTGGAGCGTCCTCTGTTCCAATACTGCGAGATGGATACGGATAGTGCCTATTTGGCCTTGGCCGCCGAGTAAGTCGATGCCCTCGTGACCCCTGCACTACGAGAACATTATTTTCGTCATCGATCCGAATGGCTCCCGTCGGAATGTTGCGACGCTCATCGGGACGAGTACGTGCGCTGTCGACTCGCCGACAGACAGTGGGTTGGAGATGAAGAGTGCTGCAAGATGCGACGAGCATTCGACAAGAGAACTCCGGGACTGTTCAAGGTGGAATGGTCGGGTGATGGATTAGTGGGTTTGTGCAGCAAGACGTACTATTGTTTTGGATCCACCAACAAGTACAGCACCAAAGGTCTGAGCAAACGGCACAACACCATCGACAAGGAGGCGTTCCTGGAGGTGCTCACCAGTCGTCGGAGCGGAAGCGGAAAGAACCGCGGGTTTCGGGTGTATAAATCGGCCGTGATGACGTACGTGCAGGTACGAGCGGCTCTCACCTACTTCTACGCCAAACGTGTGGTACACGAGGACGGTTTGAGCACGGGTCCGACGGACGTGTAGATAAGACAACGCGGTTCGATGGTCTGTCATAACAGACCATGGACGCGCGATGGAAACACCCCTTCACGTGCGTCGTCGCCGGACCGACGGGATGCGGCAAGAGCACGTTCGTGACGCGTCTGTTGCATCACGCAGCCGCGATGATCGATCCACCTCCCGAAAAGATCACGTGGTGTTACGGAGAATGGCAAGAGGCTTACGCGACAACGGACTTGACTCACGTGCGATTCGAGGAAGGGTTACCAACGGAATCCATGTTCGAATCGACAACGAGGAACCTTATCGTCATAGACGATCTCATGGCGGAAACGAACGAGCGAGTCACGAACTTGTTTACTAAAAAAAGTCACCACAGGAACACGTCCGTGCTGTATCTCATACAGAACCTGTTTCCTAAAAACAAAGAGAGTCGTACCATCAGTCTTAACACTCACTACATGGTGGTGTTCAAGAATCCACGCGATGCGACGCAGATGTCGCACTTGGCGCGACAAATGTATCCGGGACGCGTGAAATTCGTACAGGAGGCGTTTAAAGATGCCACGAGGTTACCGTACGGTTATCTATTGGTCGATCTCAAACAGGACACGCCCGAGGACATGCTTCTGCGCACGGCCATCTTTCCAGACGACGACGTGCAGTACGTGTACTTGCCGAAGGTATAAAAGACCGGACGCGTGGATCGTCTCTTCATTCGGACCATGTCTGCGCTCGTGAAGAAACACATTTTGTGCATCCAGACTCTGGCTCGATACAAGAACAACAACATAAAAAAGGCCATCATCGCCAACGCAGACGCCAAGTTGCTTTGCGCACTAGCCGAGTGCGCTTACAACATACTAACGAAGAACATTCCATTGACCGCTTTACAGAGGCGACGATTGGGCAAATACAGGACGAAGTTACGCGAGTTGGCTCGAAAAAACACGACCGCTGCCCGGAGAAAACGCCTCTTGTTACCCCAGATCGGCGAGGGACAGAGCGGAGGTTTCCTATCAGCCTTCCTAGCTCCGTTGGCGGGTTCGGTCTTGCTGCCCTTGCTTCGTCAGGTGTTGACCGGGAATTAGACGCATGGATCACGCACGAAAGATGGCTTTGGTAGACCCTCGATTGTTGGATGCACTTCGTTCGCAACCTCCTCCAACGGATACCGTAGGCAAGATAGTGCAAACCCTCGACGAAGAGATGAAGACCATCCTCGATAGAAAGGACCTCGACGACGGGATAAAGGTAACGCTGTATAATCAGGTGTTGCGACGGTACAACGGTCTGGTCGATAAACGCGTCAAGGAACCGATACGCACGATCTCGGTGAACGAATCGACGAAAGGTTCAAAGACGAGGGATGAGGATGAGGAGAAGGAGGAGGAGGATACTCCTATTAGAAGACTGGAGGCTACCGTCTTGGATACCGTTCCCAAGAGTCTGCAGGTCAAAGCCAGACGATTGATGGAACATCTCAAAAGAAACGTCGCGTGGAGCGATCGCGGCGAACTCGTGCACGAGGGTGTTCCCATTGCGGGAAGTAACGCGGTGGATCTCGTTCACGATCTGTTGCGTAAGAGAAAGACCGACGCTCCAACGGGTTGGAGGTCGCTCGCGAAACAACTCCGCACCGTCAACATACCCATGGAGTTGATCGGTAACGCAGCCCGGAGAACCTACATACAAACGGACTCTCTCTCTCGACGGTCTGCCGCTACCCCGCGTGCTGTTGGTAGCGCACGAAAATCTCTACGTTGGACACCCCTCGCGCGTCCGAGACACCCCACACCCACGCCGCCTCGTTGGCTCGCCTTATAAGGAGACTACGTCGTAGTCGTAACCCACTCATGTCGTTGGATTCGCAAGACACGCATCGTTCCATCGTCGCTTCGATATTGTTTAACGGACTTACTTCGCTCGGTGACATTGCAGCCGGTATTCTTATACAATAGGTGTTATTCGGACTATGGTTTCGTTACCAGACTGTTGTTCGGTCGTTACCGTTGTGGGAACGATAACGTGCGTCCTACTATACGTCAGCGCACTCCTCGTCGTTCGTCAGTACTCGGGAACCGTCAACGTCACCGTCGTCGTCAACGCGTCGGATCTTCTGTTTTAACGATGACGAAGACACTGAAGAAGGTCTATTTCGATCCGAGTCGGGTAGGCAGTTACGGAGGCGTCGACGCTTTGCGACGCGTCACGCACGCACCGCGGAAAATAGTCGCGCGATGGTTGTCGGAACAGGACACCTACAGCTTACACAAACCAGCGAGACGGCGTTTCAAGAGACGACGCGTCATCGTGGGTGGTATGAATCAACAGTGGCAGGCCGATCTCGTCGATCTGAGGATGTTAAAAGACGACAACGACGGTATGACCTTTCTCCTCACTACGATCGACGTCTTTTCGAAGCGAGCCAAATGTGTTCCTATACCTAGCAAGTCAGCCGCGTCGTTGGTCGCCGCTCTGCGAATCGCGTTCGCGGACGACCCGCCGCAGATGTTGCAGACGGATCTCGGAATGGAATTTCTGAATAAATCCGTTCAGACGCTCTTACGAAAACGTGGTGTTCATCACTTCTCCACGCACAACGCGGAGACGAAGGCGAGCATCGTGGAACGTTTCAACAAGACGTTGAAGGATCGCATGTGGCGCTACTTCACGAAAGTTCAGACGTGGCGTTACATCGACGTCCTTCCGGATCTGGTGCGAACGTACAATGACACTCGTCACCGCAGCCTCGGTATGGCTCCATCGCAGGTGACTGCAAGGAATCAAGAAAAGGTATGGCAACGTCTGTACGGTCACGACGGTAAGGGGGTGCCCAAGTTGAACGTGTCGGATCGCGTGCGCATCAGCAAGTACAAAGGCACGTTCGAAAAGGGCTACGAGACGAACTGGAGCGAAGAGGTGTTCACCGTGCAAGAAGTTCACCCCTCCGAACCACCCGTGTACCGCCTGCGAGACGATCTCGGCGACGTGCTGGAAGGTACCTTCTACGAACTGGAGCTGCAGAAAGTGGTGATAGCAAGCGATAAAGTGTTCCGAGTGGAAGCGGTGCTGGAACGTCGTAAGATCGGCTCTCGAACGAATGCTTTGGTGAAATGGTTCGGCTATCCGTCCAAATTCAACAGCTGGATCGACGCCAGGTCGCTCACTTCGCTATAAAGACTAAACGACGCGAGATGGATTGTCATTATGGATCAAGACACGGCACCGCACACTGTCGTCGTAGAGGAGGAGGAGGAGGAGAAGGAGGAGGAAGAGGATTGCACCGACGCATCGAACGACAGCACTCCTTGGCATCTGTTCGGTATCAAGTGTCCCAAAGAGGAGATAGTGTTTCTGTGTCAGATCGTCATCTTGTACACGGTCATCGTGATAAGCATCTACAACCTGACTGTCGGTCACGACGATTCTAATCTGTGGACTGCTCTGTTGAGTAGCTCGTTGGGCTATCTATTACCCAATCCCACGTTGAGACGCAATGACGACTGATTTCTACATGACGCTGCCTAGCAACGCTTCTATGAAGACGCACCTCGACAACACCTTGACCCATTACGTCACGGAGTTGCCTCACCGTGTCGAGCTGGTCGGCGAGTGGGAGTGCGGATTGACAGAGATGCAGTATTCGCACACTTGGTACAACGTCACGGAGAACGATGTCTGGTTATTCCTCGAAGAGGTCGATGTTCCCGAAGTGACTCGACGCGCGAAATTGTCGTGTGGATATTACGACGATCCGTTAACATTGATGTACCACGTCAACAACGGACTGTACAGTCTGAGAACGGAGAAGACACGAGCTCAAATGAGCTATAGTTCCGTCACTCAAAAAATGACGTTACACATGACGGAGAACACCAGGTTCACCATACCGTACCACAGTTCGACTACTTCCATGTTAGGATTCCACAAGAAAGTGGTCACCGGAACGGAAACGACTGCTACGTCCGCGTCGTCACTCGTCCCCGACTCTCGACCTTCCGACTCCTCGTACCCCTTCCACATCGAAGCCCCCGACGTGGTGGACATGACGCAGGGGTTCAACACCCTATTCGTATACACGGACGTCGTGGAGTCTCGTATAGTGGGTGACACTCTCGCGCCGCTGTTGCGATCCATTCCGATTAGCGGACGTCACGGTGACAGGGTGTCCGAACGTTTCACTAACGTTCACTACATACCTCTGTTGCGCTCGAACTTCCACTCGATCGAAGTGGATATAAGAGACGACATGGGTCGACACGTGCCATTCGAATACGGTCGAGTGACGGTGACGCTTCATTTTCGTCGACGCAAGACCGGACTGTTCTAATGAACTACAACGATTATTACGCGCGTCAGGCTGGCGGTGCACTGCCCTACTTCGCCGGTGCGCAATACCAACGAGGTCACGGACTGGCAGTCACGGACGGGCAGTCTGTTCAGCGGTCTGTTGCGCAGCGCCATGCCGCTCATCAAGAGAGGTGCCGTGGCTTTGGGTAAGGGAGCGTTGAAGACCGGCGTTCGTATAGCCGGCGATGTCTTATCGGGTCAGAACATAAAAACGGCTGCCAACCGACGCGTCACCGATGCCTTGTTGACGGGACTTCGACCTCCCCCGGGTAAACGTATAAAGCGACCGACTGCGAAGGCGAGAATCAGTGCAGTAAAGTATCGACGCAAGAAACGGACGTCCAAGAAACGAGAGATCGACATATTCGACAATGACGCTCGTGTATAACTATAAGGTCTTCGTGAACTATCCGATCTCCTACATGAACACACCGTATACGATCGTGTATAGACATGAGACCTCCCACACGAGCACACCGATGACTTACGGACTTCCCGCCGAATTGGCATGTGTTTCTCTTCGGTAGAAAGTTCACGTTAAGGACTGGTCAACAGGCACTCACCACTCTCTTAGCGACGTCCTGCTCTGGGCGCAGACCATTATGAATCTACCGATGGTCTGATCGCCTTCATCGCTGAGGCTTTATCATTCAGTACACTGCTGGTTCAAAGAACCAGATATTCTAAACTGGTCAAAGATGAACCGTGTAAGTCGATGACAGATGACTGTGTAATGGAACTCTAGTTGGACAACCTCGTTATATCACTCGATTTGAAAGCTGATTCTTCCAATGTCACACTGAGCACACGGGAAGATCCAAGAGACGCTGGCTCTTCCCACATACACTAAGGCAGCACACGGGAATATCTTACCTCACAATCAAGCCATGAGTTGCTGTCTCTTCCCACAAACACTAAGACAGCACACGGGAAGATCTTACCTCACAGTCAAGCCACGAGGCGCTGGCTCTTCCCACATACACTAGGGATATGGACAGCACACGGGAAGATCTTATCTCACAGTCAAGCCAAGAGGTGCTGGCTCTTCCCACTTACACTAAGACAGCACACGGGAAGATCTTACCTCACAGTCAAGCCAAGAGGCGCTGGCTCTTCCCACACACAATAGGGGTCTGGACAGCACACGGGAAGATCTTACCTCACAGTCAAGCCACGATGCGCTGTCTCTTCCCACATACACTAGGGGTCTGGACAGCACACGGGAAGATCTTACCTCACAGTCAAGCCAAGAGGCGCTGACTCTTCCCACATACACTAGGGGTCTGGACAGCACACGGGAAGATCTTACCTCACAGTCAAGCCACGAGGCGCTGGCTCTTCCCACATACACTAGGGGTCTGGACAGCACACGGGAAGATCTTACCTCACAGTCAAGCCACGAGGCGCTGGCTCTTCCCACATACACTAGGGGTCTGGACAGCACACGGGAAGATCTTACCTCACAGTCAAGCCAAGAGGCGCTGGCTCTTCCCACATACACCAGGGGTCTGGACAGCACTCGGGAAGATCTTACCTCACAGTCAAGCCACGAGGCGCTGGCTCTTCCTACATACACTAGGGGTCTGGACAGCACACGGGAAGATCTCACCTAACAGTCAAGCCACGAGGCGCTGGCTCTTCCCACATGCACTAGGGGTCTGGACAGCACACGGGAACGTCTTACCTCACAGTCAAGCCACGAAGCGCTGGCCCTTCCCACAAAGAGTAGAACGTCACACCATGTACCTGCAAGTAGTGTAGGCGTGTTGACGGGCCCTCTCTCAGAAGCTAGTACTATAAGAAGATGAACTTACGTCACAGTCGTGCAGGAAGCTAACCATCCATACCTAGATCAATATGCTGTGCTGTCTGGTCTTACCTGACCGTGATGTGATGCTTGGTCGGCCACACGGACTTTGATGGCACACAGGGAGGTCTTACCTGACAGGTCATGTAAGAGTACTCGCCTCAACGCATGTTTCAATTGTGTAGCTCTCTTATCTGCTTTCCCTTCTGAAGTCCATCCATTTTTTTCTAGAATCTTCATCCCTTCCATCACTGCTTGGCTTCCAGCTGTCAATGAAAATGGCAAGTTTGGGGAATATCTACAACATTGTTGATTAAATCAGTGATTAAACCAAAATGGAATCTTTTAGTTTCTGGTTTGATAATGACATGCATATCAATTGCAGACATCCAGGCCAGTGTTTCATTTTCAATCATTATTAATCCACACCCAGATTTGGGCATCACTGTATAAATGGGTTAAGTTACTAAACTAAACAAACATGACATTGCAAACATATTATGAGCAAAGTCCTGTATTTTCAGAAACATACTAATCTCTCCTATTCTTGGAAAAGTGACAAACTGTTGGTTGCAAACAGCATGTAAAAAATCGATAAGCCTCATCACGATTTCAGTTAAGAAATTCCTCTGGCGAGAACGAGAAAACCTCTTAGTTTGGTTTAACAGCACATTCGTCTTGTATTTACCACTTCATGATGGGACATATTAATAAAAAAATATTTATGTAGAATACCACTCAGAGCAGCACATTTATGCAGTTTGTTGGACATATGTTTGTGTTCTGGACAATAAAGTAAGCCTGCGACAGTACTGAAACAAACGTACACAGCCACATATAAGCACTTTGGTTGGCTGCTGCCAGAAGCAGTTATTTTCACAATATGGAAAGAATACTAAAAACCTGTATCAACACCACCTTGATGTCTTCATGAGCGTCTGTCAGTTTCGCAAGACAACTCGAACCATCAGCTGAAACATAAACAGTTTGTAGTCAGAAGTCGGGCTGTACAACGCGCACACAGTTACTGTAGATTGACATTTACTGTATTGAAGCTGAACACAAAAAAAAGCGAGTGGAGAAAACAAACCAAAATATCACCCGAAATTCTGTATGACTTTGTAACTACAAGGGCCATGACTTTGTCACTGAGCAGAGTATGGCACGTGCGAAGAATTTTTTAGAGAATTCAGTTATGCGAGAAAACTATGTATGCACTTACTGTAAATTGTAAACGGTACAATTAAGTCACAACATTAAAAGGTATGCACATACAGGTGAATACCCTAGAAAACACAAGAAATAAGTATACTGACACTGACAGAAAGTAGAGCATTAATCAGTAGTATATTTGGAACTGGAAGGCCTCGTTCTAAGACAACATGCATTACTAGTAGCCATTACTGCCATTGACAACTGTAGTATATAACATAAAATCACTCGATTAATGTCATTATATGGCAGCGTCATAGAAGTGAGGTCGTCTTGATAAATACTTTAGCACTACTCGCTGATTAGCCGGTCTAATTTTCGCAATGCCAATGTCTGGCAATGACAATTCTTCAATGGCAATTATTCTAGAATTTAGTTAGACGAGATGGCCCTGTTAAAATGTATTCGGAAGATCGATTTATATATTACTGTTTTCACTGATACGTGTGCATTCACCCACAACGATTCAATAAAAAAAAAACACACACACACACACACACACACACACACACACACACACACACACACACACACACACACACACACACACACACACACACACACACACACACACACACACACACACACACACACACACACACACACACACACACACACACACACACACACACACACACACACACACACACACACACACACACACACACATTATGTAAACAACTAGCGGTAGATCAAATGGCATCGATTTAAGAAAACATATACTGGTCGGTGTAGTTTTTGACCTACTTAATAGAATATGCCGTTTAAAACAAAATCTAAAGAAACATTTTGTGTAAGAGATCGATATACCAAATCAGCATAATCTGCTCCATTTATTCAATGCAAACAAATTATTAAAACAGTTGTTTTGAGTGAAAAACTTACGAATATTGAACGTCTGAACCATGTCGCGCGAGTCGAGGAAACCGGCGGAATTCGACCTATATTTATGGCAAGCCGTACAGACAATCGTTTTTAATTTTACCACTTTGTTCCAATTATGTCAACTTTTTATAACAACCAGGCTTGACATAGCGCTTTATAAAACACATACACATATATTTGTATTGAATATATAACGTTAACATTTGTCTCGTATATTTAATACATTTTAATTATTCCTACTTTTATGACAAGACTAGCTTGTCATATATCTACCACAAAAAGGGCTATTATTGTCACGTTACCAAGAACGAGACACGCGTCAGCAGACGCTCAATAATAATGTCTGGTAAGCATTCAAGCCAAAGTCGGTTTTTATCAAGGTAGGTATATCATAAAAGTGGTCCATGACCATGTTATATTATATATATAAAAATATATTTTGCTCAGACAAGAATCTGTATCGTTATTGTCGTAAACAGACGCTGTGGGGGTGGTCACATGTTTGTGGGTGACCTTGTGGCGAAATGGCCCCACCTGTTTGTAATTAAATTTGTGTATTGGTGGTGGAATGTCTGTATTCTTTGCATTACATGTTCATGACGACTTCTTGATGTATATATGTTATCGTCATGCCTGTAGGAATGTGGGCTCTGAGAAACTTGCCGGACGGGGCTGTACATGTGTTCAGTTCCTGTCTGGTTTGCTTTGAGGAGCTCACATTCCTGTTAATGTGCTTCCCAAAGTGGCTGCGTGATAAGCAGTCCACTTTGCAATAAAACGTCATTCATTTGGCCCTTTTCAATCTCTACTACATCTGACTTGTGTTGGTTATTGCATAAAGTCGCATTTATTATTATATTATGAAGTGGTGCTTTTTTAGCGAAATATTCTCACAAACTTAGCATCGTTTATTATCAGTCAAGTTCGTGTTATTAAAATACAATTTATTATAGTTGGCTCATCTTCTTTTTGGAGCTTTACGTGGCGCCATCTTGCGAACAATCTCGAAACCACGAAAGCTTGTTACTTGCACACCCAATAGGTGGACACTGCGCACGTGCGAGTAGGAGCGCGAAACTTAAACTTGTAAACTCTCAACAATTAAAATTATATTTTAAACTAGTAAACAAAAACTTACCAGAATACTTTAATGCTATGCCCATTGTGCATAATTCAGATATTCATACCTATCATACCAGAAACAATAATAATATCTACATAAACCGGGTAAATCATAATTTTGCCACTAATTGCATTATACATTCAATTATTCACACTGTTAACAATGTACCATTTGAAATCTAAAATAAGATTGATACCCAATCTCTCCAAGGCTTTCTCGATATACTGTAAAAAATACTTTGTAAGGAATTAAGAAACTAAATGATTTATGCAAACTGTTATACTTGTTCTAACTGAAAATAACAAGATAATTGAAACTTTAATGAAAGAGTCATCATGGCATGGCAGTAAATTGCATATTATACAGTTAGTATTTGAAAGATGTCTAGGGCTAAGTATTATGTTATATTAATACTAGTAGTGTTAGTGGACCAGTTAATTAATATTAATTGGTATTAGTTAGTGTCGGCTAGTTTGCATATAATAAGTAGTTTGATCATGTGTGAATATTAAATTAAATTAAAGTAAGTTTTCTTTTAGCATTAGCGTATTTTGCATACTATTATTCTAATTATTGTGCTACTATAAATTTGTATTAAAATTATCCATTAACCAACAGGGTGGCTGTTATGTTAGCGGCATGCAAAATAATAATAATAATTAACTTCTATGGCGCCTATATCCTCAGGAACCTGAGCTCAGAGGGGCAACAAAACAGTATCATTAAGCATAATCGTGAACAGGTGCGCGCAAACGTCAGTATCAGAACGAGGGACAACCGAACATTTATGGTGGAAATGCAATTTGGAATAGATGTCTTGAGTTTTTTCGGAAAATAGCTATAGTTTCAGATGTTTTCAAAGTGATAGAAAGTTCATTCCAGACCCTAGGCGCAGCGACATAGAAATCCCGTTTACTCAAGTGAAGTGTTGTTTTAGGTACAATAAGTTGTGAAATTGATGATCTTAGCTGCCTAGGGGTATTTGACAGATGCAGGACACTAGCCAAGTAGGGCGGTTGTTGTGCACGATATGTAAGAGTGGACAGCTTAACATTAATTCGATAAGAAACTGGAAGCCAGTGTAACTGTTTAAGTATTGGTAGTGAAACCTTAATAAGGTTATCCCATACACGCACGCACGCACGCACACGCACGCACGCACGCACGCACACACACGCACGCACGCGCACGTACGCACGCACGCACACGTACAGGAACACAGTCACAGACAGACAGACAGACAGGTCATCGTATAAACAAGTAGTTGCTCCAACTGTGTCGTAAAATTGGAATTGGTTCCAATTCTGGAACGGTCGGGTGCGATGTTTGACGCAGTTGACAAGCAGCCACCGCTACAAACGACTGGTGCGGGACTGGATCTGAATCTGAAAAAAAAATATTCTCAACGCTCTTTTACAGAAGGAGCGGGCGCAAAGGTTTAACGCAGTTCGTCGTGACCTTTCAATAAAAGTCAACTTGGGATTGGCTCTAGTAAATAGGTCATACTCGCAGTTTCTAATGGTATCATGATAAGTCCTGTTATACAAATCTCTCATGTAAACGGGCCTTTATACTAAAACCGTCTCACCTGCGAGCGTTTCTTGTCCACTCAGTTACGTTTCGCAGCCCGTGAAATGTGGTCTTTTCACAGTACGTCTTTAAGGCAGGACCCCACCGCTTCCTTCGCTCGTCTCGTTCCTCTCCGGCGCCACTGGGCTGCGGCGACGCTGCAATAGCAGAGCTGGTGCCTTCCATGGCGACAAAACAGGACACGTCTCAACAAGACAGTCCGGGTGTCGTTATGTCGAAACAACTGAGCATACACGGCGCAACTGCTACAGTAGTTCACGCCGACTAAACTAGTTGACAGGTCGTTAGTTTTCCCTTCGGAACCAGTTTCAAAGTGTCATGCAACAAAAAGCAATCGATGTATTGCAACTACATTATTACGAAATTTATAACATAGTGGCATTTAATAGCTTTAAAATATTTACAAATCATGTTGTGTGTGTGCGTGCGTGTGTGTGTGTATGTGTGTGCGTTCGCGCGCGTGTTTTTTTTTGTGTGGGTACATGATTGCGTGCGTGCGTGCGTGCGTGCGTGCGTGCGTGCGTGCGTGCGTGAATTTACAAAGAATGTTTGTCGAGATTTATCACCATTCAGCAACAATGTAGTTGCAGGCCTACGTGTGTTCTTAAATGTCAGAATTGCAAAGGCAACTAGGTGGAAACATTACTAAACATGAAAACTGCAAAAGGAAGGAAACGCAACATAGGAAAGCATTTCATTGAAAAAGTTCTGGGCTCAAGGTCCGGAACACATCAGGTATATAGCACACTGTAGCAGATCGTATTGTCGGGGATATTACCAACAATGGGAGGCAGGGGTGAGGAATATAGGAACTGTAGAAGGATGGCGATCAACACACAGGTACAGAAGGTATGTATGGAGGAGGGAGTAGGCTTCGTAGACATGTGGTTAAACTTTGTGGGAAGAGGTGACTTTTTCATGAGAGATGGACTTCATCTGACAGGGAAGGGCGCTGCAGTTCTTGCGTGTGAGTTTGTCAGAGTTGTCGACGAGGGCACAGGTACCATAGATTATTTAAACTAGATGCGCAGGGGGAACTGACAGAGAAAACTCAAAGGAGTACTACTACAAATACACATCCAAAGAAATGTTCACCAATAATTTCAGACAATGAACTTAAATGTGTATGCTTAAATGCCAGGAGCATAGTAAATAAAAAAAGTGAGTTAGACATTATGGTAGCAGATATTGATCCTCATGTAATAGGCATCACAGAATCATGGGCAAATGAAGATATAATAGATGCTGAGTTAGCACTGACAGGCTATGTAATGTTTAGGAAGGATAGACGAGAAAGAAGGGGAGGTGGAGTAATTTTGTATATTAAAGAATCTATCCAAGCATATGAAATTACACTGAAAAGTGAAGCAGATAGTGTGGAAGCAATTTGGTGTAACATAGTTACCAGGAACTCAACATTAACAATAGGAGTAGTTTATCGTAGTCCTAACATAGGACAAGAGGAAGATGTAAAATTACAAAAGGCGATAAGGGAGGTGAGCAAGGGAGAATGTGTTATAATGGGTGATTTTAACCATGGCCATATACAATGGGAATCATTAGAGAGTGCTGGAGGTGACGACCATCAGTTTCTACTTCTAACACAGGATTGTTTCCTTACTCAACATGTCTTGGAACCAACCAGAGGTGGGAATGTGTTAGATTTAATTTTGTCTTCTCAAAATGAATTAGTTGACAATGTTAAAGTACACGAACCTTTGGGTTCAAGTGACCATAACCAAATCCATTTTAATATAAAAGTAAAAACAGGGAATACATATAAAAAACAATGGAGGAGAAACTTCAACAAAGGCAGATATAAAGTGATGAGAACATATCTAGCAAATATAGATTGGAATAATTTGCTGAAGAACAAGACAGCAACAGAATGCTGGACTTGTTTAAAATATGAGATTGAGGGCATTATTGAGAAATTTATTCCATTAAGAAAACAAGGGAAAAGATCCAGGAAAAAACACCTGTCAAAAGAAGCTATTAGAAAAATTGCTCACAAACAGATGCTGTGGAAGGTCTATAAACACACTGGAAATGTAGAAGACTACACCAACTACAAAGAGGCACTTAACCTAGCTACTACTGAAATTAGAAAATCTAAAAGAACCTTTGAACAAAAATTGGCAGGTAATATTAAAAATGACAGCAAGAGTTTCTATGCTTATGTAAGGAGTAAACAGAAAGTTCGAGATAAGGTCGGACCACTGGAAAGCAACAGTGAAAACATAATTTCAGATGGGTTCCAAATGGCAGAGGTCCTGAATGAGTATTTCAGCTCAGTTTTTACCACAGAAGATATCAGCTCACTTCCAGTTCCATTGACTAAATTTGAGGGCAATACATCAGAATATTTAGGGCAGTTATTTGTAACTCCTGAAATGATAGCAAAGAAAATTAAGAAGATGAAAGATAATAAATCACCTGGAGTTGATGGGATACCACCAAAACTGCTAAAGGAAATTGTTGATCAAATTAGTACACCACTTGCAAACTTATTTAACTTGTCACTAGAAGAAGGAATAGTTCCTTCAGAATGGAAAGAAGCAAACATTACGCCGTTGTTTAAGAAGGGATCGAGGAAGAAGCCAGAAAATTACAGACCAGTGAGTTTAACATCAGTTGTATGTAAATTACTTGAAACATTAATTAGAGACCACATGGTGGAATTCCTCATAAAACATAAATTAATAAATACATCTCAACATGGATTCCTAAAAGCAAGGTCATGTCTAACCAATCTCTTATGTTTTTTAGAAGAAATTACAAAGTGGGTAGATGACGGGTCACCAGTGGATGTTGTCTACTTAGATTTTCAGAAAGCTTTCGATAAAGTGCCACATCAAAGATTGTTACTTAAACTAAAAGCCCATGGTATAGGCAATGATGTAATCAACTGGATAGAAAAGTGGCTTACACACAGAAGACAGAGAGTAATAGTAGATGGTAAGATTTCAAACTGGAAATCTGTTTTGAGTGGGGTACCACAGGGATCAGTGTTAGGCCCTATACTGTTTTTAATATATATAAATGATTTGGAGGATGACATATCTAGCAAAGTACTCAAATTTGCAGATGACACAAAAGTATTCAGAAGGGTTACTAATGATACAGATAAACAAAGTTTACAGGATGATCTAGACAAATTAGCTAAATGGTCAGAAAAATGGCAAATGTTATTCAATTTTGGGAAGTGTAAATGTATACACATAGGACATGGAAATATGGACGAGGAATATAAAATGGGGGATGCTGTACTAGGTAGAACCACACAAGAAAAGGATTTAGGAGTAACATTTAATGCTGACATGAAAGTTTCAGAGCAATGTGGGATTGCTGCTTCGAAAGGAAATCAAATTCTAGGCCTAATTAGGAGAACTATCACGTATAAGGAGAAACATCTAATTGTACCCCTGTTCAAAGCAATAGTTAGACCACATTTGGAATATTGTATTCAAGCATGGAGGCCATATCGTAAAAAAGACATAGATAAGCTAGAAAGAATACAACGAAGAGCAACTAAGATGATTCCAGAATTAAGAGACCTTAGTTACGAAAGTCGCTTATTACAATGTGGTTTGACAACACTAGAGAC
This sequence comes from Lamellibrachia columna, assembly GCA_963662155.1. Taxonomy (NCBI): domain Eukaryota; kingdom Metazoa; phylum Annelida; class Polychaeta; order Sabellida; family Siboglinidae; genus Lamellibrachia; species Lamellibrachia columna. The sequence goes on from OY759262.1 coordinate 56,512,065, forward strand.
CAGGAGACTAAGAGGAGACCAAATAGAAGTGTTTAAAATAGTGAACGGTTATGAGGATGTTGATAGGAATATGTTCTTCAAACTTAAAGAAGGCAGTAGAACCAGAGGACACAAAGCAGCATTAGTTAAGGAGCAGTGTAGGTTGGACATGAGAAAGTACTCATTCTCACAGAGGGTGATAAATGAATGGAACAAACTGCCAAACGATTGTGTTAATGCTAGTAGTGTGAATATGTTTAAAAATAGAATTGACAGATATCTGATAAGGGCGGGCTACACATAGATGAGAAAATTGTTGGACTCTCGATAAGCCAATGGCTTCCTTGTCCACTTGCCATCTGGAACTTGTTGTTCGAGATGGCAATCTTGTTAAATCTTGTTAAAACACGGTGTGGGGTTGGCACCACGTATATTAATGAAGGTCGGCTTCGCAGTGATGTTTTGAAAAAGGCTGACTAGTTGAATGAAACCTAGTAAAAGTTACTAGTTAGTAAATAGAACGTTGCCGAGTGCTGGAAGCAAGTAGAAACTTTGTGCTGAATGATTTTAGCGCTCTCCAGATAACTCGCACTTGTATTAGTCTCGCAATAATATAACTGTGAAGTGTATGATTAAGTATGCAAGTAATATGTATATTCTCATTGTTTTTGTGACAATATCTCTGTAGAACATATAGTACTTTATTGTATTAATACCATGTTTTGTTATGTTATGTAGAATTCAATGAAATTCTATGCTAATCTATATAACATTGAGGTAGACAAAGAAAAGCAGAAAGGTTGTGGCGGCGAACAAAACTAACTGTTCATCGGCAGTTATTCAGGAACAGTGCACTGCATTGTCAACAAGCTACTGATGAGTGCGAAGAAACATTTCTTTTTTGCAAAGATTAGAGACTGCTTTTCAAATTGACGAGACATCTGATGGGAAATATGAGACACGTAAATATTACCAAGGATTACACCGGCGGAACAGTTGGCTAACACTCTCAGTGACTTTTACACGACAAAAGTTGCTACTATACGAAACAACATAAATATCGCTAACCCACGTGACATCGGCTAAACTGCATTGGATGACCTCAAGATTGATGGAATCCCGCTTGATAAGTTTTCAGCCACCAACGAAGAGGTGAAGCGAATCATCTCAAAAGCGCTCAACAAGTCATAAGATTTGGACCCGATTCGCACCTGGCTTTTGAGGCAGCGTCTTGATAATTTTGTGCCGCTGATTACAACCATCATCAAGTAATCGTTGGCTACGTCAGTGGTGCCGGAGTATTTCAAAAGAGCAGTCATAATGTCATTATTTAAAAGGCCGGGTCTCGACAAGGAATAACTTCAACCCACAGTACGTGTCGAAGCTTCACAAGAAAGTAGTTGAACACCGTTTGATAGACCATCAGAACCTTAACAATCTACACGATATTAACCAGTCAGCATACAGAAGTAACCACTCCACTGGACAGTCGGCTGACAAACATCTATGTTGCAGCGTCGTTCAAGGATCGGTGCTATATATATATATATATATATATATATATATATATATATATATATATATATATATATATATATCAATCTATGCCTTGGCACTTGGTGCTGCCAGTCAACATCTCTCGAGATTACGACATAATACTGGCAGACGTGCAACGGCTAGCCGCGCTGATATCCACTCGACGTTCACAAAAGAGGCTGTCGTGCATAATATGGATGGATGTAACACGGTAATAAGACATCCTTATTGGTCTAGAACATTTTACCGTGATATATCAACCCAAATAATCAAAGATAGCCTCGTTCTGAGAATTCACCTGACGTTTGAATCCTTTAGAACGCGACAGAGTACACGCGTTGGCATAGACACGCGATTTACGTGTTTTATGTTATTGTTGTGACTTGCGTAATCTGAGTCAAACGTCTGGATCAGTTTCTTCGAACGGTAAGAATGCTTCGTGAAACCGGCCTAGAAGTACATTTACAATTGTAGGAAGTGACAAAGCATATTGTTTGTTGATGTCACTCGAGTGTCACCAGCAGTATAATATGGCTGGTAATTTAACACCATAGCCGTTCCCATCGAACCGTTGGTGGCTCGGACGGAATTTCGGTAACTCGACAAAGAGTCAAGCAATGACCTTTTGTGACAATGTTAATCAACATTAGGCCGCTGCCGGAAATGTCATGTCGTTGAAAAATTTGTAAAGCTAGCGGAAATCGTAGCGATCCTCGTAATGCCAAATTAGTCAGGTGTGTACCACACAAACTAAACGACGACTTTGCATGCTACCTGGTCATAACTGTCTAGGGCTAACAAAGTCGAATGATAGTCGAACATTTCAAGAAAAAATACTCTTGATACTGTCCAACACTCATAAGGAGTCAAACTGTCAGGGTTGTATATGCATGGAGAAATGGCTGCTTATTCGTGTTGGAACTGAGTGGGACAGAGCTTGTTTAATTGTTGGGGTGATGCAGGTTATTGTGTCTGGTATTGGGTTCCAATATTTTGCTCTCGTGGAACATAGGAGAAATACTTGTAACAATTCTTTCAGGTGTGGATTGTAGATGTGTAGGCAGTTGTTTTGATGTTTTGAGAGCATGAGTGCAGGCTGCGTCTAACAAACGCCAGAGTGCTGTTTGCCGAGGCTGTGATCTGATGGATGTGTTTGTTCCAGGTGAGGTATTTGGTGATACAAACAAGATGATTGTAAATTGCTTCGAGAATTGTATCTCCCGGTGTGTAATTAAGGTGTTTCATATTTCATTCTTCAGTGAGTCACATAACAAAGCACGAATACGATGACATCCGGTAAATCTATTGAGTGTCCGACTTATACAAAAACAATACTCGATCATAATTCCAACATTTTTACTTCAATAATTTCTGTATCAAGCATTAAATAATATAATAGTCAGTCCCACGAGCTCATAAAAAAACTATATACAAAGGTTGCAAAAACGAGCTAGCATGTCGTAGTAGATGCTACGTAAGTTTGAATTTTCACACAATTAATTTGAAATGAGATGAGCAAAAATCGAATGGAGGAGGAACCTTTCAAGGCACAGTCCGTAGTAAGTCATCCTATGTGAAGTAATAGTTGTACTATTATATTTCATTACTCTATTTAGTGAATATGTCGATGTAGCCTTTTGTAGCGTGATATTTTCACTGTAAGCCATTATGGCAATGTGGTACACAGAATCCTCGTTTATAAAGTGTGCTTTACACACGATTAATTTGGTATTACATGGATCACTACATTTTCTGCTTGATGGTGTAGTCTTTCAACGACTTGACATTTCCAGCAGCGGCCTAATGTTGATTAGCATCGTCACCAAAGGGCACGTCTTTGTTTGCCTCTTTGTCGAGTTACTGACATTTTGAAGGCCACGCAAGATCCCGTGACTATAGCTAAGGCGATAATGACACATAAATTATTCAATGCTTTTTAATGGCATTGGTCTCTCTTCGCTCGAACGACAGTTGTTGACTCGTTATAATGGCCGTGTCGTCCGACGACTGCTCGTTGTATCTGGTTCCGCTGGTCCCCTTTAAAAATCCATCCTCGACTGATTTTTGCCAATCGCCAACCCGGTGCGTTGACAGTTTAAATAACATCTTCAATATTTTTAATATTAATTAAAAAGTAAACTAAAAGACACATTAGTAAGTTGCCAAAGGTGAACTGTAAAGTTTTACACTGGATGATTTATTAGTCTGTCAAATTTATATTTTATACAATCATTTTAATTGTAATTTCTACATTCACATGAAGCAACACAGCGACATTTGCATTTTTACGCAACATACAAGCGGCAAAATTCACAGTTATTTCCTCTTGAAATTAGTAAACTGTTTTGATGTATTTAATAACTGGAAGCAGATGTGTGTATAAACAAGTCCAGGCATATCCACCATTTAACGCACGCATATACATGTAAACTAGGCTATAATTAATGTACGTTTGTAACCTATTTCACTCGGGAAATGCAATAACAAACGTAAAGTCACCACATAATATTTTACAAATGTACTGCAAGTGAAATATCTGATGGAAAGTCATTCCTTCATATGCGCATGTCAAATGGCACGCGGACACCAATACAATGGCCGACTTCGCCTGCAAGCATCACCTGTTCACAACGTTATCAAAACTAACAAAACTGTCTCTCGGCATTGTTGACTCTGAAGAATGACACTGAGCACCGAGTGTCCCACGGAGACCACTGCTTATCGTCTCTCGGAAAAAAGTGAAATGTCACCATAGACTACAACGGTGTGCATAGTCATTTAGTGTAATGATTCATTTGTCCATGCACGAGAATGTGTGAAACTATTGGTCTGGCAAGTTCGAGGCAGCCGGGCATGCGCGGGATAGCATCGATCGGCTACTATCTCATTCATGTTTATCCTCGCAGAAAACATCAAGTTCGTCATTACATGTGTATAGATTCCTGGACACATATCTTTGAGTTCATTCTCCGACTCTGTTTTCGATGATCGCCGTGATCGCCTTTTCCCTTACACCGTCGGCTTGCCAATGTGTTCGCGAAAGCGTCTACTGCTTCCATTAGGGTTATGACGCTCGCGCCAATGAGTAAACCCATCGAACCTCCGATGTCACCTGTAACACGCATGGACAACTGTACTAATGTCTGCCCCGTGTGGTGTAAAACCTGCCACTCCGTAAAATAAAATAAACATCTGGCTAGAAACAAGTACATTACGATACAAGATTCGGCATCATTGATACGAGCAATCACACTGGTCACATAATTAATAGACATTTCGAATGTATAACTACACCAATATACAACCATTTGTCGGATGGACATCTATATAATGCATGTCTAGGGACCTAAATTCCCACCATGTCTTACTACGTAAAAGTTTCATATTGATGCATTCATAACAGTTGCTATAAAAGACAATGTACGTAATAATCGCCAACGACTTCTGCTGCTTCCGTTGAGTACCAGACTTCAACTCCATTAGGAAAAACAATACAAAATGTAACATGTGCGGTTACTACCCATTGACTTGGCATAATGGGGTAATTCCGCAATGTAGTGTGCGGATATTGTAGCAGTTCTGCTATTTTTTGTATCATAATACTATTTCCTATTTCTTTATTTATTATTTAAACCTTTTAAGGATGAATGAATGGATCAAGCTTTGCTGGAGCCGACCAATATTATTTCACTTATTTGCACAAACATGTCAGTGTCTGTATCTTCGAGATATGTTTATCTTACAAGATGATGCGTACTAAGTAGGCAAGAACCAGAGTATTACACGAATTTAAAGGTGTTTTCTTAGTTGACTCCCAAGTCAAAGAAGCCGACAGAGCCGTGCGCAACACGGAAAAATACCGTACAAAGCCTGTCATTCAGAACCAACCAATTATCTTAGATAACGTCAGCCACGGCGAACAACTTGATGATTTTATGGGTGGTAATAATTAGACATGTAGGACCCCTATTATTACAACGCCCCAGACATGCTCTTAAAAACTTGAGCTGTATCGCTTTAAATTGACACTCTTGATTGCACTAAAATGGCGCCCACAAAAGGGGATTATCGAGATTAGTTCCAACGTTATCCATATCAGCAGCAACAAAAACGAAACAGTATGGAATGACTCCCCGCATTTTATTTAGAGTATCGTGTACATGCCCTTGGACAATTTCAAGGAGGACACGGGTATGACTGTATGGCATTCGTTACCCTGTATTGACCTCTCAAATTGCAGAAAGGTACGTTTAAATGGGCGTCTAAATTTGGTATAACCCGTCGATTCCTCTGGCGTTGAAACAGCAACACCGATCCAGGTATTGTTTTTATTATTTCAATTACGCTATGTAATAACCGAGATAGTCTTGGTATCTAGTAAAGTTAACAACACAAACAAGCCTTACTTAGCATGTCAGTGAGAGTGTAAGCCTCCACCTGCTCAGACTCATGGACACGCAGGTCGCGCATGTAGATATTCAGCTCCAGAAAGTTGTGACTGAAACACGTTCAAACGAAGGTATCATTATCTAATTTATCACGAAAAACAATAACAAATGTATGTATTTTACCTACATTTTGTGTTTATGTATGTCTAACTAAGGGTGATGGGATGACTACTTACGTGTCTTCCCATATATATATATATATATATATATATATATATATATATATATATATATATATATATATATATATATATATATATATATATTACTACAAATTATATAAATTTAAATTTTATATTATTTAAATGTATAGAATTTTATAGAATTCTACAGAACATAGTATGTTACTGAAAACATGAAACTGTATATAAAATTATAGAATACTTCAAATTGTATATAAATTTCCGAAAACAAATGGTATGTCATATTCTATGAAAATGGTGTCATATTGTATAAAAAAAATTATATAATAGTTTTCTGAATTGTACAAAACGGTCACTCAAAAAATCATATAGAATATGGCATAGACTGTATAGATTCTTTTTTTTACTAAGTGCTACCTTTTGGGAAGTTTGTTTTAACACATATATATTCCGTCGACCAATCTTTTTTGAAATTAGCATGTTTTGATTAGCTAATATAATTCATATATGGAGTATACTATGCCAATTGGAATACAATGGTATTGTTGCAAAACTTTAAGTCAATTCTACGAAAAGCGGGACTTGTCTTTATATCGCTGCACGCGGCACATCTCCAAATTGGCTTATTATACGGTTGTACAGTTATATAATACTACAGCTGTACGTACATAGGAGCAAACGCTAAATCGTTAATATGACACTAAATTACCTGAAAAACTTTGCGTCCAATAGAGTCGTTTCAAGGAAATGTTCCAGCCCTTGTATGAACAATGTAAAGTTCTGATACGAAACGCGGTCGGAAATGATCCTCGGTGGACGAATGTTTGTTTTTAAACAGTTTTTATTACTCATCTCACAACGAACTAGATTCCCACGAAATGAATCGTCATCCTCAAATTGTAAATACTCGCGCATAACAGCTTTCTCGGAAGCTGTAGCAACTTTGTAGTGGCTGTATAGTTTAACAAAGACTGCCCGGAGAATAGGTTCGTCTTCCGCTTCGACAAAGCACGCGCATTTGATCCGATAAACGCTTGATGCAGCAGAATACAATTTAATGTTATTTTCTATAATTCTAGAAAATGATGTCTGAAACACTATAACCATCTGCGTTATTTTGGCCTTCGTAAGTTCGTCGGCTAAGTGTAATTTGCTGACGTTTTTTGCGTTCTCCAAGCCGTTCTGGTATTTTATCATTTCACGGTATGCATGTTCACTGTCGGTAGCACTAGAGTTGAGCAACATTTTGACTAAGTCTAAATAGTAATCTTTACTCCTCAAATAAGATCTTTTTGCAACATCACGTATTTTATAGTCTTTGAATCTATTCCGTGCTTTTATAATACGCTGGAGCGGTTGTCGTATGACGAACGACTCATATGCTGTGAGATCCCTGTCGTATTCGACTGAAGCTAGCCATAATCCATTGGTATAATTAAGAACTTTGTTTTTTGTTTGTATTTCGTGACCATCGGCTGTGTAAATATGATACAACCCGTAGATGTTTTCGATATATTTGTTAATGTGTCCTCTGAGCCGTGTGTGTATCTCATTCATTTTCTTGCTTTGCTTGAACAATTCTGCGGTTAGATAGAACGAGTCGTAACTGCCGTTCGGCGTAACTGTATAGTTCGTCAACGGGACAGCATTGCAGTATGCGTCGTGCACTCTGTCTAAATTGTCCAACACTCTCTTCAAAGCGGTAATTTTTTCTCCCAGACGCAGGAGAAGGGTTGTTCGCAAACATTCGTTGTCAATCATGTCTACTGAATCTGTAAGGGTTTTGGAGAGCTCGAACGAGTCAGACGTACAATCATACAAATTCATTTTATCCCAACCGACAACAAAACGATTGTGTAAGATATCCTGCATTTTCTGAAATACGAATTCATTTAAATAATCATAACATACGTCATGCGTCGTATCCTTTTGTATATATTGTGTATATTCTGATAAGCGTAGCAGTTTTGCCAAGTCTGGTAGCCCTCTTCGAACTCGTTCAATCTCCTTTATGTTAGCTCGCCGTTTGTCCGGCAACAGACGCTCCTGGGTGTCGATAGATTCTTTCAGTTGCTCTGCCACATTCTTGAGGTATTTTTCAGACAACTCGAATTGGTTTTCTCCGTTCTCGTTGGCGGCCGCGTAGCTATTGGACACTTTGTAATGCACTATATCGCACTCTTTCGGGCACACGCATGTAGTAGAGGCCAGTCTCTCTCTCGTAGTGGCCACGCTTGTGGCAGGCAGGTTTCTGTTAAATGATTCTGAAAAACAAACTATGTCTTAAACATCAATGCAGTTCATCAAATGGTCAGTAACGTATACAGGATCTAGCAATGGGGAGGCTAAGACTCAGGAGGGCAAGTTGAATCACCCATTGGTTTACCACGATACCACGTAGATGCACAACAGGTAATATACGGAACAAAATTTAAATAAACATGGGATTTTGACTTTTGATGACTACACGACAAAGCACTCAATTAGTTATTGGAAGTCGTTGACTTGTTGACATGCTACGACATGTTAGGCGTCTTCCACGAGATCGAAGGTCCCACTGGTAATACAGAAGCAAAGCAAATTCTCAATCAAGCAAGCTGCTTAATCAAACGGGATACGTTTAATAAACCAAAGCCAACATATGTTGCATCAGTTGAGTTTACACCGCATGGCATTTATTAGTAAGAATAGAACAATGTGTTTACAAATAAAGTTGCATTTCGTGAACGAATATAGCTAGACTACAGGTATCCCTGGTGTAAGTTATGGCTCGGCTCATGAAATTAAGATGCTGTGTGTTCAACACGTTTTTCCTGTAGTAAACCACCAGCGTGCTATTCTTGATAGTAGTTGGAGATAATTATATTTCGTAAACTCTCTGTTCCCCTAATTATCATTCAGTCGTTGACATATCACCTTAAATTGTTTCAATTGAGACTTACCTATTGCTGGCAGCAGGCAGTTTGTATATCGAGAGACGTTACACACGGGTGGTTCGTCTGTGATCAGTAATGCAACATATAAGTGTTTATTATGTATGTTGCTACGTCCAATAGAACGCAGCAGAGAGGGTGTGTGTATTGCCATTTGCATAATAACAATTTTTATTTCGGATAATTCCAACATAGTGTTTATATGGAGTATATAGTCTAATATCATGAACCATTAGCGCACGGTGTTCGAGGGTATTGTTCTTGAGAAAATGTGTTTACAAGCTATACTTGTGGTAGTTCATACCATATAAATGTCTCCATAGGTGTGACATACATCATGGGCTGTACGATTTAATAAAGGGTCCAAGTTGCCCCATTTTGCTATATTTTTTACTGTTTTCCAAACCTTGCCTACCACTAAGAACTGCATGCACATACCCATACAAATGTCATTCTAATCAAACCTCGATATTAATCTATATGGTACAACAATTTAGATACTGAGTCCAAATGTAATTTTTCACTGATTTGATCTCATTTGGCTATTTTTCTTCACGAATCCACAAAGGAGGCCTAAAAATTTTTTTTTTAAATATTGCCATGTGTAATCAGTATCAAGGTCCACGTGAAACTATATATATATACACACACACACACACACGCACACACACACACACACACACACACACACACACACACACACACACTCACACTACGAATATATAATTAAGAAACTATTAAGTTTCTCCGTAAAAGTCAGACACACAAACGTTTACATCAACGAACATCTTACGCCTAAGAACAGCAACCTCGCTCGGATGGACAGAAAATTTAAGAAAGACCAACACATCACATCGACCTGGACACGTAACGGCTAGGTGTTTGTCGAGATCCTTGGCTCACCCGAAACAGCGAAAACGTACATCATGCACGACGAATCCACGGTAAAACGTGTCCATCCACTCCATTATTGTACACTGGAAGGACTACGAATGAAATATCCAGTGCTAGAGCTTTGTGGGACGTATATAGTATCAAATTAACACCGTTCCAACGACATAGTCTTTTCTAAAGAACGTCATACCACAAAACCAGATACAATACACATCGGATTCATCCAGCGGCTATTGCCGTAATAAAACCACAGCAGCGAGTTTGTATCAAATGTCTTCTTCATCTCCATGGAAAGTAGGCGTGGGGAAGCTTGACAGACCAGAGAAATGATGCCGTGTATGACCATCATATTAATAAGGTGCTCGCCAACTAGACCAATAACTTTCAAAAGTTGTCTGCCGAACACATGTTAAGAACTTAAAACATGACAACATATAGTAAACAATATATTTGGTCTTCATTCCTATTTTCTTTCCTGTTTACATATCAATGAACATCGGAGTTGATAGTTCATAAATGTGCGGCAATCTCCAAAACTTCAAAAACTATTGGAATCAGCCGAGCTGAACCATTTTAGTCCGATTATTCCACGACTGCGTCACCGTCGTATTGATGTTGTCCTGTCAACCAAAGTTGATATTTGTGTTTTCTAACTAATTCTGCGTGACGAGGAACGTTTGCTACTTATCACTGGACATTTAATATGTTGGATATTACAGTCACATTTATACGTACAAAAAACAATTCAATGATGGCATTATGTTTTCCTCTGTGTTATTTGTATTGGTGGTATTCGATACGATGTCCTCTAGTAAATGTCTATTGGGTAAGCCATTAGCATAGCCATCTCGATCCCTGATAAATATTAACAATATAGTTGCTATGTGTTTCGATAGCACCAGTATGTTGTCTACCAGTCATACTCATCAAATTATGAATATATAGTAACGACATCCATTAAACATGCATTGAAAATAAAGGTATTGTTTGGATTTGAGAGGCAGAAGTAAAACATCTTAAAGCTACATGGTGTGCTCGTTTTTATCGTAAAATCAAGTTATATAATATAAACTATATATTCTAACATAATACTGACCGCCTAAACGAGGTAGAAGCTATGTTTAAACCAATACTTGGATATTTACAAAAGTAGACTTCGCTGGAACAGGCTGAGCTTTGAAATGTCAGCGCCTGTCACTTATAAAAGACTTCCGTGGCAACTGACAATTCTTCGACACAGCATATCACCCGACACGGGACGGGGTGGTACAGCGAATAACGTTCAGTGGGGCCCTATATAAATACGTTTTGATTGTTCTCTGCACAAATTCGTCGGAACTAATTCGTAAGTTATTTCGTCGACTAATGACAATCGAAAATAATAACCTGGAGATGAACACCCGAAAGCGTATATCATCAATTGACACACGTCGTATGAAAGTTGATTAAACATTAAAAACGACAATAGGTACAATCGATAATTGTTTCACTTCGTCTTTCTACCAATCTCAAAGCATTGATATGGGAATGCACATATCCCGTGCCACTTGATACTGCGATTCATCTTGCACTAATTCCATATTTTTTGGTCAGCGGCCGATGTGCTGGGGTTAGGTACCTACTGTAATAATCTTACAACGACCTGTTTCGTGTACAGGGCTAAAATGTATTAACAATACCATAACATTATATATCTGTCGTAATAGTTATTTTTGAAGATGTTTGCATTATTTGATTTTGCATACATTAACGTAGTTGGAGGATTAAGCCCTGCCTCCTCTGTGGCCGGTAAACACCAGGGCTCACTGATTTCGACCGTTTCTCACAAAATGCAAGCCAAAGTTTCGGCCTCATTATATGTGTTTTGGCGGCTGTATACATTTAACAAATTTATTCTTGTATAAAGAATATTATACTAATACATAAATAAATAAATGAGGATCAGAACAACTCGTTTCAACGGTTAAAGACATACCACAGGGAATTTAGTCGGACTTAGTGGTCGGCACCTTAGTTTCAAGACCCTCAACATGTCTACTGTGCGCAAGCAAAACATGAAAACGATATATAAACATGTTTTGACACATCTGAAAACACCACATTCCAACGGTTCATGAGATTCGACTATATGTTGTTTAGACACAAGATTGCATTTGTGTAAATATCGGTGCTGTGTTTTATGTCATTCACCTTATCATTGTTGGCACGATAATATTCAAAATATTCACGATGGGTAGAAACAAGTACAGTTGTAGAAATAATGACCAACGCTACGAAAAAATTGTATTCAACTATATCCTTCCACAAATAATACTTCATGCATTATCGTGAAATGATTGGCCTTATTTAATTAAAGCCTAACATATTTAATATTAGACATAATATATGTCGGTGAAGCTCTGGTCATACGGATGTTGTATATACCGTTATAAAAAAAAAACTAGCAAGTATTTTACATATAGTGGCACGAAAGTAATTTAACACGTTGTATCGTAATGAACTGTGTTTACCTGAATGGACAGGTGGCATATAGTAATCTCTGCAGCCACAAGTGTCGACAACAAAGTCAGTGATGCATTCTCTGTAGCAGGCCGCCTGCGAGTATTGATCGAAGTAGCGCAGTTTCCGGTGTTTCACGCATTCACCGTGTGGTGGTGGCAGGTTCGTCTCCTACAATATCGACATTCAACGGACGACTACGAATACCAACACAACCTCAACCTGGCAATGATTCTCGCCGTTTGATAGATGGTCTGTGACATTTCCACTTTTCTATTTATAATTAGTTCAGCATCATTTAAACTTTAAGCATTAAGCAATTCTGACACAAGTACATAACTACGAGTACGGTTAGTTTTGCTATTTGTTGGGCCGATTCTAGTATTGTTGCTGCGCCACCATTAAAAACAAACAAGATGTTACTTACGTTCGATACGCTCACTGCAACAAAAGTGTGCATTCCTGCTGGGACGTTATCCCCAAAGTCCTGCACCAATGGTATGGCATCTTGGTGGTGCAGAAGTAACTTCAATCCCACTGCATTGTGTGGCCCCTTCATGTACTCGTACTGTTCGGTGTTCACGACCAGTTCCAGTCCATTCTTGACTCCTACAAAACATCGACACTTTCTGAAGTGAAATTGTTGGCATCATACAAATAGATGTAGAAGACATCAATTATAGTTTTTATATTTAATGTAATATTTTGAAACCAGCAGAGCATCAGACTAATTCGTTGAAAAATGGGGCTGTAAGTTTCAAGTGTACAAAATTTATCCATATATATATTTATATATATATATATTATTTTAGTATTTATGTGATGTGGTTTACAAGCCTATAGATGCATACGTAATTGCTGCATAAAACATTATTATTTACCAGTTGCATTGATCGTGGAGTTGGCGTTGTTCCTGGCGTTGAACGTGTAACACACTCCAGCATCAGTTACGGTCTCTTGGAAATCTTCGTGACTGCATGGCATTCCCTTCCACCTACAACTAACATGATAGTCACATGTACGTGGAGTTGAATACATATCGACGAAAAACATATATCGAACTGTTATGTAATCATATTCAACAATGTTTGATGGGTGATATTGATCACAATACCCAAATAGTATTACTATCATTAAATCATCGCAATTACTGTCATCATCAATATCTTCAAAGTCATTATTTTAAGTAATATACTTCAATATCTATCTGCATGAGTCGGCAGGCAGTGAAGACACTCACGACGCAATCATGTCTTCCTTGCGGTGTGCATGCTGTCGGTAGACATGAAGCATCGATTGGTTGTCGACGCCCCACGTGTAGTTGAACGTGGGGGACATGTTTGTCCGAGTGTACATGTCGTACAACCAATGGAACGAGTCGCTTTTCGCCGCGGCCGATATTCTGCAACATTTGCTGTTAATGTTCAGTGTGTGTACCAAAGAAAGCATCCAATATTGGCACATGACTTGGCTATACATACATGAGTTCTCACTGAAACATTAATGTTCCGGCTTGTGTGATTTTAGTCGATGTAGACACAGCGCTTTCGTGACCTTTCTCCTTAATTAGTATACTCTATGTCCTTGGAAGCGTAGGAACGCTATAACACATATTTCATTTATTGTTATGTAAATGACGATCCATGTGCAGTAGAACCTCGGTTTACGGTCACCTCAGTGGTACGGTCATTCCGCCATTACGGTCACATTGGCTCAGCCCAACTGATTTCCCATAGAAAAGAATAGGACGTTGGTCCCGCTAATAATGTCACCTCGATATTCAGGAATACTGTCAAAAACTCGGTGCAAAACTGGCAGAATCCTCCCCGATGTTACGGTCAGTCACGGCCGACCGGCCACGATCGGCTTCGCTGCCGGTCGGCCGCCAACGCCAGCAGCACGAAGCCAAGCACTTCTAAACTTCGGAAACGATGAAAGAAGCAATATCCCAGACATCTTAAATAACACTTTTAGCTTCAATTCTTAGCGGATGAGTAGATTTTGAATTCCAATTTTTAGCGTGAGAGTAGATTTCACACAAAAATACGACGGCTTGGCTTCGAGGCTGACAATATCGCGACATCCGATTATTTGCTTCATGACCGAATAGCTACATTGGAGCAGTACAGGGCGCTGTACACGTTGAAATCCCTTTTATTTATAGGTAATCGACAATATATTATTTCTGTAATTATATATCTTTACAATGTGTTTATTATTATCGGTGTATGCGAAAGGAAGCGAAGGCGAAGAAAATTGTCAGGAATTAGCAGATTTTAAAAACGAAAATTCGTTTTGATCAGAGATGGCTAACCTATTGCAAATGCTATTTACATTGGTTGAATGGAACGATATCGGTTAATCCAAAATGGGGATACTTTTGTCCATCCAAGTGGCAATACGAAGAGGCACAATGCGTGTGACTCACATAGTGTCTTCGCTAAACATTACAAAAGCAAGATCCAATTCATCTTAGGTAACACTTTGAACTTAATTTCAAAGTGGATCAGTAGATTTTACAAAACAACGCAGTGGCAAGGTCTTTGACGCTAACAAGAAGGTGCCCCGTACTTGGCGCTTGATTGCTTGTTTAACGCTCGAGGAGCTCGGCTGGAGTAGCAGGCCTAGGCGTGGGAAGAGGCAGCCGGGCTGTAAGACGGGGCAGTCTAAAGACTTTTAATTGGTAATTTAAGGGATTCTGTATCCCTTTGGGAACGTAGCATACTTTAGGAACGCAAGTACATAACTTTACTCATCAATAATACATACACAGCATTACACATTATATACAGTATAAATATGCATTGGTGTTAAAATGACATGCATCTGTATAGCAATTTTTTTTTATTCCCACGATGCTTCAGTGCCCATATTCACTATTAAGGTCACCTCCCTATTTAGGTCACTTTTGCCCCGTCCCGTGGGTGACCGTAAGAGTGGGGTTCCACTATAATTAGTTTTTCTGCCATTATATCACATGCTTTGCTCGAAATAATTGTTTTATTTATGTCTGACCATTTAGTCTTTCCACTTTTCTTTTCTATAATCTTATGATTTAGATGCTCTCTTTGGCAATCTCCCAACACCAACACATTTGTTCAGAACGTGTCCTCTCCGGTGATGTCTGCTCTTTCCAAGAAGTATTACTTTCATATCGATGTATCTTCATTCCAATATTTGCTTGTTCTGTCCGTCTTCTCTCCGGACCCATTTGTTATCTTCTATGCCAAACTTCTCTGTATGTCCCTTCCGCTTCCCACCCTCTCCCTTCAGTCGGACAGCCGACGCCAAGGAGTTTGGAGAACCTACGTTAAAAGTAAGATGTATCCTTCATTCTCGCAGAATCAAATTCAGTTTTCATAAGGTTGTTTTGTCCTGCACTCATTACGTAACGAAGCAGATGTCTTCGACTTCGTAGATAGGATGACTTGTGTTGTCGTGGGCATCACCATACTTTAGTTAATACAATCAATAATGGACTAATAAACACATATAGTTTGCCTATGTGTTTTATTAATCAAAGTTGAATTTAACAATAATTACAATAAAAACGTATATATATGTTGTAAGAGAGACAACGTGTCAACAGCGATACGCGATACCTGAAGGCGTTTTGGTTGCAAATGGTGATGGCTGGAAAGACGACAGGTCCTTGTCGTGATATCGATGTCTTCATTCTGACAGGCCAGCTTAAGTACTGTTTCACGAAGTATGAACACTGGACGATGTATATCGAGGTGCTGATCACTACGATTGCGAACCAGAGAATCCTACAACAGACAAACGTGCCGGATGGAGTTTCAACAACACAGAACCATCGTTCCTATAGCGCTACTCGCATTCGAGTCAGGGCATTAAGAGGTGGTCGCATCAGTTCTAAAAGTCCTAAAAGGTGGCGATTTTCCCCAACGTATTGTATAGACGTCAACATTACCGCTGTCATGCGGAAAATACCACTTTCCCCCTTGGTCCCCCTTGGTCCCCTTACCCGCTTTTTGTACGAAATGTCCCGATTTTCCAAAAAAAATCTTTCACTTTAAAATCGACCTATTTGTTGCACTGGAGGCCTTTCTTGATACATTTTGTTTCTTTGGTGTCAAATTATTTCACATTTTACGGCTAATGAGACTTCACAGGAAAATGGCGACCCTTAAAAATAAGACGATAAAAACAACGAAATAAAGCTGAAAGTTGAGTGGAGGAGGACGTTTCCCGACTTTCATTTGCACTTTCCACTTTTTCTTCTGAACGTTCTGGCATTTCGAACAGCGTATGTTGACACCAATACTATAGAGCACCGAATTTTGACGTCATTTTGCCATGACAACATGCTCGCTGGGCTGTTTCAATTGTGTTTTGCTTTGTCCTCGATTGCAAACACCATGTTGAGAGTCACACGTGTAGCTCCGATCACTTCCGAAATATGAAAGAGTGATCAAACTTATTTTGTATTCTCATTATGTTTGGACGAGAAATGAATGTTGCAAAGCACGCAGTTTGATCGCAATGTTCGCGCAATAATATATATAAAACGTATCACACTTTTTTCACCGTAAATTACAGAGGCAAAACTTTTCAAGGCTGATGTTACTGATAATTATTTTTTAATTATGAAAAGGATTAGACTCCCTGAGCCAGTGGCGTACCTAGGATCTCCCAAAGGGGGCGACCAAGGAGGAGGCCAAAAGGGCGGCCAAGGGCTTAGTCACCAATTAGTTTACCATGCTACCATGTACCGACGCAACGGGAAAAATACGGAAAAAAGTTAAGCCAAGATAGGAGGGATATAGCCCAATTGCCTCCACCCTAAATATGCCACTGTCCTGAGCATTAACAACTTAACAATAGTAACGGTTATGCTGTAAGACAAAATGCTGCAATGCCGCCACCCAACGAATAAAAGTGGAATTGATGCATATTGACACTATTGTGGATATCAGAACCGGACACATTCGACGAATTCATCGCAGCTAAGGTCAATCGCCAGAGACATGTCTCCTTTCCAGGTACTGTGGACTGCGTTTAACATAATCAAGGGTAACAGAACCATCCGTTTAGTAGAATCAAAATGGCTGGGACGGAAATATTCCATATTCCAGTCGCGTCAAAAATCGCCGCTTAACAGAATCACGTCCTCCGCTTATTAGAGTCAAATATAAAATAATTTGTAGCTGTTACATCATTCATGTAATGTGTAACCGTGGATGGCCCTAGCGCCTCTACCTGGTTCCAGACCTTTTATATTAAAACGTTCGCTACCACTAATTTTGACGGTGTCACAACATATCTAGACACATACGTAATGAAATATGGCGGCAGTTACGGCGGTGAAGAAACACGAATAAGTAGTCACAGAACAGGGCATGCTAAGCTTTATATAAGTATCACCGCAATAAGCGCTTCAAAATGGCATGGCCAAATTATTTAAAATCTTCCTACATGAAGTATCAACCGGCAGAAGTGCCAGCCGCCACACTCAATTGCTGCCTAGCCTAGGGGAGCAGGCTATGGGTGTACTACCTTACGTTACGTTACGTTACTTTACCTTAGGATGGTTCTTATCGTAACATTTTTGATTTTCCTGAATACTCAGGTCTTCATCATCTAACAACAATTCAATCATTCTGGTTCCAGTTATTCTTTACAAGAGACTAATAAATAGACGAGAAGTTTGACTCATATATGGCAACGCTCCACAATATCTCTAATAAGAGTAACTAAAACAAATTGGAAGATAGCCTTACACGAGATATGATTGTCCTGGAAGTTGTCAGCAAATCGACCATGAATAGATTACTAGCTGCTGATAAGCTAACGAAGAAATAGTGCAAACACATCTGCTGAGGTGATCGGAGAATGGAGTCACAAATGACCTCGCTATTACCCGCTAACACTCCACGAGATGACGTGCACAGCGTGACGTCCAGAAGAGACTGAACTTGCCCAGATCTGCAACAACGAGCTGACGTCGGCAAGCGAACGACGTACGTGGCAGTGGTATAATCATCTGCATTAGTGGCTGCGGAGACCATGCCAGAAAGAAAGAGTGGTGTCCAGCGTTTGCTGAACGGTGCTCAAAATGTGGTACGAGGAAATCCACTTTTTGTGACCTTTACATAAGCATTTGATCAAGTGAAAATGGCACAATACTTGTCCATCTCGGAAACACGACTACGCAACATCAAATATGCGACAGAACACGATGAAATACTCCAGGCCCTGAAACGTGCGATTTTACATGGATCGCCTGGCGGAAAACACGATCTCCATACTTCAGTTTCCCAGAGGAAATGACGACTCAAGATGGTCTCATTGTCAAAGGAAATCTAGTTTCCGAACGCTTTGCGGCAGCTGATGAAAGATAACGTCCACTCATAACACATGGGGATTGACGCACGTTTGCGAAGAACTCGTAGATGCCTAAACAGGTTATACATGAAAGATTACATATCGCGATGTGCAACTTGCAGATAACTTGAGACAGACAGGTTTACAAGCGAAACCGATAAGCCCATGCGTCGTTCTATGAAATCGGGTAACCTAGATTACCCCATTACGTGTTACGTTGCCAGTATGTACACAAACAACGCAAAGTCTCGATCATACAGGAAGTCACGTCTGAAAGGACATAGTTTAGTAAATAAAGGCCATCATGTATTACATCAGCTCAGTTTGGACAATATGGCCATATCTTACGGGCAAGAATAGGAGTGGGTGTTTAAAAATATATTTTCATTTGGCGAGCAAAAGTGCCAGACTACTGCATCAGTGCTTGCGAGACTCATTAGCAGCGCAACTAATGGTTCCAACTGGGTCGTAAAATTGGAACTGGTTCCAATTCTGCAACGATCGCGACATTTGAAACAGTTGACAATCAGCGAGCGCTACGACCGATTGGTGCGAGACTGAATCTGAATCTAAAAAAATATTCTCAATGCTTTTTTAGAGCCAAACGAGAATGAACAGGCGCCAAGGCTTACCGCAGCTCGTCGTGACCTTTCATCAAATCTCAACTGGTGATTCGCTCTAGTAAATAGGTCTTTCTCGCAATGTCTAACAGTATCATGATAAGTTTAATATATGATGCAAATCGCTCATGTTAACGGGCCTTTAGGCTGCAGGAACTGTCTCACCTGCGAGCGTTGCTTGTCGACCCAGTTACGTTTCGCAGCCCGTGAAATGTGGTATTTTCACAGAACGTCCTTAAGGCAGGACCCCACCGCTTCCTTCGCTCGTCTCGTTCCTCTCCGGCGCCACTGGGCTGCGGCGAAGCAGCAATCGCAGAGCTGGTGCCTTCCATAGCGACAAAACAAGACACGTCTCTACAAGTCTACTCTGTAGTTGTTATGTCCAAGCAACTGAGCATACACGGCGAAACTTCTGCTACAGTAGTTCTGTCACACCGACTAAATTAGTTGATCGGTCATTCGTTCGCCCTTCGGAACCAGTTTTAAAGTGCCGTGCAAATAAAGCAATCGATATATTGTAATTACATTATTACGAAATTGATAATTTACAAAATCATGTTGTGTGTGTGCGTGCATGCGTGCGTGTGTGTGTGTTTGTGTGGGTACGTGCGTAGGTGAACTTAGTAGCTTTAAGCTATTTACAAAGCATGTTTTTGTTCTTTTCACATAGCGTTATAACGTTGTGATGGAATGCTTAATTTCATTGCCATTTTTCGTACACTTTCTCGACAATTGAATACAAATGTTGGTAGCTTTAAACGTATCAGCAGAAGACGTTTGTCAAAATTGTCTCGCTTGCTCTTGAGGAACTGAAAGGCGCAATTAATTGATGATGATTGTTCTACCTGAAATAAATTAAGTGTAAATAATAATATAATTATTCTATAGAAATTAACACAACATTCATATCTCGTGCTTTCCAATACTGAAGTGACCCTCTGATCTAGTGGCACACTCCTCCCTTGTGGGCTTTTGTTAGCGTACAATGAAAATTGTTTTATAGATGAATTCAAACAACTGCTTCTAACAACTTCTAACATGAAACCACACATGATTTACATAAGTAGATCATTTACTTGTTCTAGATTTTTAATCATTAAATAATAATCATATCAGAAAGTTCAAGTGAAAATTTACTTCCAAGTGAAAGTATAACGTTCATTCACTTTTCAAGTAATTCCAGCTCTGCGGATTTCTACGACAGGTGCATAGCGTGGGAATGACCACAATGATTCGTGTGACGTAGACTTTGGAGATTCCAAACAGTCACGAAACGTTAGATGGCTCACCCGTCCCTGTGGCCCACTCCTCCCTTTGGTCCTCTCCTCCCTGAGACAAACTCCTCCCTGTGGCACTCTCCTTGCTTTGGCCCACTCTCCCTGTGGTCCTCTCCTCCCTGTGTCCCACTCCTCCCTGTGGCCCAATCCTCCCTGTGGTCCTCTCCTCCCTGTGGCCCACTCGCCCCTGTGGCCCACTTCTCCCTGTGGCACTCTCTTCCCTGTGGCCCACTCCTCCCTTTGGTCCTCTCCTTCCTGAGACAAACTCGCCGTAAACTAAAAACCGATAAGTTTAAAGTTTCTTATCCTCCATAGCTACCCGCGTACCAATGCAACTGTTTACAACTGGAACTACTAATCGATTATGAACTTTTGCTTTGATTTGGTGTGCTGACGAGGTTCGGTCTCCCGATGATTTTAGCGGAATAGAAATATTGTATATATTATATTATTAGTATTTCTATATGGTATTAATAATTACAGTTGTTATTTCGGAATAATTGGCCATGGTAGTTTTTAAGTGGAACATGAATTGTATCTTGTAATTGGTGTGTATTTGGAATTGATATAATGTAATTGATCTGAACGATACTATCACTTTTTGTATGTATGTATGTTAAAAAAGTGGTTTGCGATAATAACTCATATCAGTTTAGCAGTCTAATAGTTATAATATAATAAACATTTAATTTAATAACTAGTGCGAATTATTTGCAGGACAAAGTTAATAAAAAGAACAACAACAGGAATAACACTGAAATAAAACACACTACTTCTGGCACGGCAGCACGATTGATGGATCAGGGAAGATCACGTAGTTGACTACTCTTGCATAGGGGACGCAAGTGATGCTCGTTTCGAGGCAATAGTTGACGAGATAATACACTTTCGGCACTTACGGCCCCCAAGTTGTTCACACCGTAACACGTTATACGTCATTATAAAATAAATCATTGGTATAACTAGTATCACATTTTAATGCTGGTTGTTTTAATATATAATGAAAGTAAATCTGTTATTATTTGTTCTCTCTATTTCAATTCCAAATGTGTTTATTTTCTGAAATGCCATAGCGGGCAGCGTGTCGTTGAGGGTCGGAAGTTAGCATTGATGAGCAAATTTGCATAAAACCAAAATGGCGGCTGACGCTACATGTGTCCCCTGCACTAAGTTCGCTCGGGCGCAATTAATTGCGAAATTTTGACGTACAGTTGCTTGCGGATGCAAACATCGTGTTCAAGTCTGAGAGTGTGTGCGCCCGTTCGGATATAATTAAATTGCTTTCTCGGGTAGGAATATGCCAGTCGAGCTGCTCGGATTTTCATTACCGTGAAGAAATTGTCATTCACGAACGGGCGTACTCTCTTGTGAATATTGCGTAGGACGGTCAGCTTAATCACGAATCTAACGGTGGAACGCACTATTCTCCAACTCCAATATTAGCAAAAAAAATTTATCGACGACCTGAACATTTAATCGACGTAACATCAGCCGCCTTTCCATGGAGGGTCTTATCAGTCCACAAACGCCTATATGAATATCTTTCAAATTTAATGTACCTGTTTACAATAACTACACATTGAAAGCAAAGCAGAGAAAAATCTGATATAATAACATAAGGGAACATTCGAGGTATAAAATATTTGTAATAAATTCAAAGCAACGTGCATGTGGTGTTGAAAACATATCGAGACCGTGATATATGTTATAAATTAACATCAATTTGGAATATAAATTGTGTTAATATACATTTGTAATTTATTGTTGAATAGCTATTTAACTATAATATTATGTTAAATATTCCATATCAGAGCACACCTAACTGTTACAGAGCGTAGGTTTGTTTTACTTATAACATTCATCTCCAAATAGCTTTGTCTTGGGCTAACATGGTCGAATGATAGTCGAATATTTGAAAAGGTACTCTTGTCGTGTCTTGTTTAAGATACTGTCCAACCCTCCTAAGGAATCAAACTGTCAGGGTTGTGTGCGCATGGAATTATTGCTGCTTAGTCTTATTTTGGTTGGAACTGAGTGGGTTACAGATATCTTTAGTTGTTTGGGTTTTGTGATGCTGGTTATTGTGCCTTGTAGTGAGTTTCAATATTTTATTGTTCTGAAAAGATAAGTACTTGTAACAATTATTTCTGGTGTGGATGGTATTTACGATTTCGATATATATATATATATATATATATATATATATATATATATATATATATATATATATATATATATATATATATATATATATATATATATTAACAACATTTAACAACATTTACCATCCAAACCAGGTGGCAAATGATCAGGGAAGCCATTGGCTTATCGAGAGTACATCAGTGTAACTCGCCCTAATGAGATATGTGTCCAACTTGTTTTTAAACATATTCACGCTGCTAGCGGTTATACAATTCTGTAGATAATTGTTTCCATTCATTTACTGTCCTCTGTGAGAATGAGTTCTTCCTGATATCAAATCTACACTGATATTTTACTAACTTTATCTCATGTCCTCTAGTTCTGCTATCTTCCTTGAGAGAGAAAAACATATTTCTATCAATATGTTCATACCCATCTTAAAAACTTCAATCTGACCTCCTCTTAACCTAGCGAGATGATGTATATCAATCTATGCCTTGGCATCTGATGCTGCCAGTCAACATCCCTCGAGATTGCATTATAATACTGGCAGTCATATAACTGCTAGCCGCGCTGATATCCACTCGACGTTCACAAACGTATGTTTAACATAGAACGAGGCTGCCATGCATTATTTGGATGGATACACCACGGTAATAAGACAACCTGATTGGTCTACAATATTTTACTATGATATGCCAAACCAAATAACAAACGGCACCCTCGTTCTGAGAGTTAGCCTAACGTTTGAATAATTTCGGACTTGACCGAGTACGCGCGTTGGCATATACATGCGATTGTTTTCTGTTATTGTTTTGTTTGCGTAATCTATAGACACGCGATTGTTTTCTGTTATTGTTTTGTTTGCGTAATCTGCGTCAAACGGCCGCATCAATTCTATCGAACCATAAGAATGCTTGGTGAAACCGGCCCAGCAGCATATTTACAAATGTAGGAAGTGAAAAAGCATGCTCGAGTGTTAATTAACAGTTACATAATGGGAATAACATACTGTTTGTTGATGTCACTCGAGTGTCACCAGCCGTATAACATCACTAGTGCCCGCTACACTGGTGATTTTATATGGCTGGTGACACTCGAGTGATATCAACAGAGTATTATTCCATAATTATTGTAACGTACACAACGTTGTCAACAATTGTACGTAATTGAGAGCAGCGTTACGAATAGCTGTACTTAATAACTACAAAGTAATGGAGGGGTGAATTTCGATAAAAATAAAACTGAGACGACCCGACCGTGGGTCGTAGATCGTAGAATCGGAAAAAAAAATTACGACCCAAAGCGTCTAGGATGAGTAAAATAGCATGATTTGTTATATTAACATTATTGCCAAACTACACATTTGGATATCAACGAACCGGATACGCGATGGGATATATAAGTTGAGGATGGAATTTTAAATATGATTCGCTTAAGTAGATGCAACGAGCAGACGTCGGATACCGCAGCCAATATAACGAGTCATCGACCGACGATCGGGCGAATCGAAATCATTTAAGCGTCCGTGCCTCGGACGGAATTTCGGTAACTCGACAAAGAGTCAAGCATTGAAGTGACCTTCTGTGAAAATGTTAATCAACATTAGGCCGCTGCCGCAAATGTCATGTCGTTGAAAGATTTGAAAAGCAAGCGGAAATCGTAGCGATCCTCGTAATGCCAAATTAATCAGGTGTGTAGTGCACAAACTAAACAACGACTTTGCATGCTACCTTAAGTTTTACTTATGATAGACTGACCAACTACGTAATGTGTTTCCTTTAAATATAACGCAGTATGACCAAATGTTACAATGTGACATCTAAGAACGCATCGACTCAAAGCTCAACTTGATTAGACAATTCGGAATAATTTAAGAATAAAGCATGACCCAAGAGCTCAAGCATGTCTTAAGACCTTCAAGTGACCCAACAACTCAGTGCGACTGAAGAGTGTAGTGTGACCTAAGAGTTCAATGTGACCCAGCAACTCAGTGTGAATCAAGCTTTCAGTATGACCCAAGAGCTCAGAGTGACCCAAAAATTCAATACACACACGCCTCTATCAATATCATTCCAATGTAATCTAACTGTTTACAATAAGTGCATCTATAAAGCAAAGTAGAGTGAAATCGTATATAATAACACAAGGGAACAATCGAGGTATAACATATTATTAACAAATACAAAGCAACGCGCAAGTGGTGTAGAAAACTAATTGTGACCGTGATATGTGTTATATATTAACATCATTATGTAATATAAATTGTGTTATTAAACATTTGTAGTTAATTGTTGAATAGTTATTAAACTCTAGTATTGTGTTAGAAATAATTCAATTTTGATAGCAACCATAACTCTTACAGAGCAATGACTTATTATGACTTATGACATTTAACTCCAAACAGCCCTGTCTACGTCTAACAAGGTCGAATGATAGTCGAACATTTGAAGAAAAGATAATCTTGATAATGTCCAACATCTAAGGAGTCAAACTCTCAGGGTTGTATATGCATGGATAAATTGCTGCTTATTCGTGTTTGGTTGGAACTGAGTGGGACAGAGCTTCTTTAATTGTTGGGGTGATGCAGGTTATTGTGTCTGGTATTGAGTTCCAATATTTTACTCTCGTGGAACATAGGAGAAATACTTGTAACAATTCTTTCAGGTGTGGATTGTAGATGTGTAGGCAGTTGTTGTGGTGTGTTTTGAGAGCATGAGTACAGGCTGCGTCTAAGAAAACGCCAGAGTACTATTTGCCGAGGCTGTGATCTGATGGATGTGTTTATTCCAGGTGAGGTATTTGGTGATACAAACTCCAAGATAAAGATGATTGTCAGTTGCTTCGAGAATTGTATCTCTCATTGTGTAATTAAAGTGATTCATAGTTCATTCTTCAGTGAGTCACATAACAAAGCACGAATACGATGATATCCGGTAAATCTATTGAGTGTCCGACTTATACAAAAACAATACTCGATCATAATTCCAACGACATTCATTATGAATTCAGGTACGTAGGTCAAGATGATTTCCATCCTCTCCCCGATCACATTGCAAAGTTATGACAATTCACAAAGGACGTTTACATTTTCACTTCAACAATTTCTGTATCAAGCGTTAAATAATGTGATAGTCTCACGAGTTCATAAAAACTATATACAAAAGTTGCAAAAACGAGCTAGCATGTCGTAGTGGATGCTAGGTAAGTTTGAATTTTCGCAAAATTTATTTCAAATGAGACGAGTAAAAATCGAATGGAGGAGGAACCTTTAAAGGCACAGTACGTAGTGAGTCATCCTCTGTGAAATAATAGTTGTACTATTATATTTCATTTCTCTATTTAGTGAATATGTCGATGTAACCTTTTGTAGCGTGATATTTTCAATGTAAGCCATCATGGCAATGTGGTAAACATAATCATCGTTTATAACGTGTGCTTCACACACGATTAATTTGGCATTACATGGATCACTACATTTTCTGCTTGTTGGTGTATTCTTTCAACGACTTGACATTTCCAGCAGCGGCCTAATGTTGATTAGCATCGTCTCCAAAGGGCAAGTCATTGTTTGCCTGTTTGCCGACATTTTGCCAGGCCACGCAAGATCCCGTGACTATAGCTAAGGCGATAATGACACATAAATTATTCAATGCTATTTAATGGCATTGATCTCTCTTCGCTCGAACGACAGTTGTTGACTCGTTATAATGGCCGTGTCGTCCGACGACTGCTCGTTGTATCTGGATCCGCTGGTCACCTTTAAAATTCAAACTCAACTGATTTAGCCAATCGCCAACCCGGTGCGTTGATAGTTTAAATAACATATTCAATATATTTAATATAAATAAATAAATAAAATAAAAGACACATTAATAAGTTGCCAAAGGTGAACTGTAAAGTTTTGCACTGAGTGATTTATTAGTCAGTCAAATTTATATTTTATACAATCATTTTAATTGTGATTTCTATATTCACATGAAGCAACACAGCGACATTTGCATTTTTACGCAAAATACAAGCGGCAAAATTCACAGATGTTTCCTTTTGAAAATAGTCAACTGTTTTGATGTATTGAATACCTGGAAGCAGACGTGTGTCTAAACAATTCCAGGCATATCTACCATTTAACGCACGAATATACATGTAAACTAGGCTATAATTAATGCACGTTTTTAACCTATTTTACTCGGGAAATGCAATAACACACGTGAAGTCACCACATAATATTTTACAAATGTACTGTAAGTGAAATATCTGACGGAAATTAATTCCTTCATATACGCATGTCAAATGGCCTCATATGCACGGGGACTCCTGCGACGCAGCAAGGGAGAATACACGGAGTTTCCCTCTCCTGCCGCCAATGGACCAGGGCCTCGATGCTTTCTGGACTGCAATGGCCTACTTCGCCTGCATGCATCACCTATTCACCACGTTATCAAAATTAACAAAACTGTCTCTCGGCATTGTCGACTCTGAAGAATGACATTGAGCACCGAGTTTCCCACGGAGACCACTGCTTATCGTCTGTCGGTAAAAGTGAAATATCACCATTGAATACAACGGTGTGCCTAGTCATTTAGTGTAATGATTCATTTGTCCATGCACGAGAATGTGTGAAACTATTGGTCGGGCACGTTCGAGGCAGCCGGGCATGCGCGGGATAGCATCGATCAGCTACTATCTCATTCATGTTTATCCTCGCAGAAAACATCAAGTTCGTCATTACATGTGTATATATTCCTGGACACATATCTTTGAGTTCATTCTCCGACTCTGTTTTCGATGATCGCCGTGATCGCCTTTTCCCTTACACCGTCGGCTTGCCAATGTGTTCGCGAAGGCGTCTACTGCTTCCATTAGGGTTATGACGCTCGCGCCAATGAGTAACCCCATCGAACCTCCGATGTCACCTGTAACACGCATGGACAACTGTACTAATGTCTGCCCCGTGTGGTGTAAAACCTGCCACTCCGTAAAATAAAATAAACATATGACTAGAAACAAGTACATTACGATACAAGATTCGGCATCATTGATACGAGCAATCACACTGGTCACATAATTAATAGACATTTCGAATGTATAACTACACCAATATACAACGATTTGTCGGATGGACACTTATATAATGCATGTCTAGGGACCTAAATTCCCACCATGTCTTACTACGTAAAAGTTTCATATTGATGCATTCATAACAGTTGCTATAAAAGACAATGTACGTAAATCATCGCCAACGACTTCTGCTGCTTCCGTTGACTACCAGACTTCAACGCCATTAGGAAAAACAATACAAAATGTAACATGTGCGGTTAGTACCCATTGACTTGGCATAATGGGGTAATGCCGCAATGTAGTGTGCGGATATTGTAGCATTTCTGCTATGTTTTATATCAGAATACTATTTCCTGTTTCTTTATTTATTATTTAAACCTTTTAAGGATGAATGAATGGATCAGCCTTTGCTGGAGCCGACCAATATTATTTCACTTATTTGCACAAACATGTCAGTGTCCGTATCTTCGAGATATGTTTATCTTACAAGATGATGCGTACTAAGTAGGCAAGAACCTGAGTATTACACGAATGTAAAGTTGTTTTCTTAGTGGACTAGACCAGGAGACAGTGATTAGTGAATTAGTGTTGTCTCAGAAACAAGAGGTATGAAAAGATACTGGATACTTGTATGAGACATATCATCGAGCAGATCACGGAAGGGTCGTATAGCCCCAGCTTGAGCGCCCGGATGTCACACGAAGGACACGTTTGAGTCAACAACGTGTAAGGTATGACTTTGAGCGAAGAGGTAGAAGTGTATGCGCTCCCCACAAATTAAGAAATTGCGCGTGAAACGTGAGAAACGAGGTGACTGAAAACATAGCCGAGATGCCCTGTGAGTGTCGACGCAGCGAGGCGATGCCAAAACGTCACTAGCGAGACGACATCCCTGATGTGAAGAAAGGCGGTCGCGACAACCATAGCAGTACGCCTGAACGACGGCAGAGGGCAGAGTCGTCTCTACACAACATTCGCTGCACGACGGCAGGAGCAGTACGCCAGAACGACGGCAGACAACGGATTCGTCTCTGCACTACGTTCGCTGCGCGACGACCGTAGACAGCCGCCTCTGATGGAGAAACGCGAGTGCTCCGTGACCCGACGTCTTGCGCCTGGGGCGGAATGAATTGTTCGTGACAACGTGGAGAAGCGACTGAACTGTTATGCAGGCGTAGATGCATCGGAACTGACTTTGTTGTTCTTAGAACAGGGTTGTGTGATAGAAAGACATGTCGAAGTACGTAAGCAAACACAGCTGTGTTTTATCTTTAGTCATGATGATTATAACAATATAGTTAACTTTGGGTTAATGTATAGATAGCGATGGGTCACGTTACAGGCTATTAATATTTATTTCGCCGGGTGAATATTTCCCTGGCAGATTACTGCAGAATCGGAGTAACGTCCTTACGATAATTATATAGAACCAAGGGTCTACCTGTTTCCATGTAAATTACTTCGTACATTTTGTGTATTAAATGTTTATTTTTTCTTTAACTTGTCTTTGTTGTATTGTTCATTTGAGCAACCACCTTTCGTGAGCGTTGGATTATAGAAATTGTTTTTTTTCCAACTAGACCTGAGCGAAACGACTGAGCGGAATCCCCGCCAATAACGTATTGTCGGCCGTGGAAACGAAGTCACTCTGCGTAGAATGTAGATTGTACTGGTCATTGCACCTGCTATTGTTAAAAGTGGCGACTCCCAAGTCAAAGAAGCCGACAGAGCCGTGCGCAACACGGAAATATACCGTACAAAGCCTGTCATTCAGAACCAACCAATTATCTTAGATAACGTCAGCCACTGCGAGCAAGTTGATGATCTTATAGGTGGTAACAATAAGACATGTACGCCCCCTATTATTACAACGCCCCAAACATGCCCCTCCTTCCCCAATGCTTGTTACTTGTTAATGCTCTCACTTGAGACAACTCAAACTATAGCAAGTGACTCTCACTGTACCGAAACAGTCTATGAACACTGAAGCTGTGTCGCTTGAAATTGACACTTTTGGTTGCAGCAAAATGGAGCCCATAAAAGAGGATTATTGAGATTAGTTCCAACGTTATCCATATCAGCAGCAACAACAACGAAACAGTCTGGAATGACTCCCCGCATGTTATTTAGAGTATCGTGTTCTTGCTCTTGGAAAACTTAAACGAGGACACGGGTATGACTATATGGCATTCGTTACCCTATATTGACCTCTCAAATTGCAGAACGGCACGTTTTATGGGCGTCTAAATTTGGTATAACCCGTCGATTCCTCTGGTGTTGAAACAGCAACACCGATCCAGGTATTGTTTTTATTATTTCAATTACGCTATGTAATAACCGAGATAGTCTTGGTATCTAGCAAATTTAACAACACAAACAAGCCTTACTTAGCATGTCAATGAGAGTGTAACCCTCAATCTGCTCAGACTCCTGGACACGCAGGTCCCGCATGTAGATATTCAGCTCCAGAAAGTTGTTACTGAAACACGTTCAAACGAAGGTATCATTATCTATTTCATCACGAAAAACAAATGTATGTATTTTACCTACATTTTGTGTTTATGTATGTTTAACTAAGGGTGCGTCTACTTCAATTTTCTATTGATTAAATGTATAGAATTGTATAAAATTCTACAGGACATAGTATGTTACTTATAACATTAAACTGTACATAAAACTATATAATTCTTCAAATTCTACAGAAATTTCCAAGAAAAAAATTATATGTCATATTCTATGAAAATGGTGTCATATTGTATACAAAATATATATAATAGTTTTGTGAATGGTAAACAACAGTCTCTCAAAAAATCCTATATACTATTGCATAGAATGTATATATTCTTTTTTTATTAAGGGCTACCTTTTCGGGAGTTTGTTTTAACACATATATATTCCAATCTTCTTGAAATTAGCATGCTTTCCTTACACTATGCCAATTGGAATACAATGGTATTATTGCAAAACTTTAAATCAATTCTATGAAAAGCGGGACATGTCTTTATATCGCTGCACGCTGCACATCTACAAATTGCATAACTGTCTCTGGAATACGGGACGTACAGCATTAGAAGGGTGCGTAGTTGTCGGAGATCCCCGAATCTTTACGTTCCATTATGATCCACCAAGTAGCGTGGTGGTAATGAGAAGGGTGTTTTGCAAAACATTACGTGACAGAACATTACATCTGGTGAAGTGCATGCCTATTCCGCGTGGCTTATTAGACGGTTGTGCAGTTATATAATACTACAGCTGTACGTACATAGGTGCAGACGCTAAATCGTTAATATGACAGTAAATTACCTAAAAAACTTTCCGTCCAATCGAGTCGTTTCAAGGAAATATTCCAGCCTTTTGATGAACGATGTAAAGTTCTGATATGAAAAGCGATCGAACATGATCCTCATTGGACGAATGTTTGTTTTTAGACAGTTTTTATTACTCATCTCGCCGCGAACTAGATTCCCACGAAATGAATCGTCATCCTCAAATTTGAAATACTCGCGCATAGCAGCTTTCTCGGAAGCGGTAGCGATTTTGTAGAGGCCGTATAGTTTAACAAAGACTGCCCGGAGAATAGGTTCGTCTTCCGCTTCGACAAAGCACGCGCAGTTGATCCAATAAACGTTTGATGCAGCAGAATACAATTTAATGTTATTGTCTACAATTCTAAAAATTGATGTCTGAAACACTTTAACCATCTGCATTATTCTTGCATTCGTAAGTACGCCGGCTAAGTGTAATCTGCTGACGTTTTTTGCGTTCTCCAAGCCGTTCTTGTATTTTATCATTTCACGGTCTGCATGTTCACTCTCAGTACCACGCCAGTTGAGCAAGATTTTGACAAAGTCTAAATAGTAATCTTTACCCTCCAAATAAGATCTTTTTGCAACATCGCGTGCTTTATAGTCTTTGAATCTATTCCGTGCTTTTATAATACGCTGGAGCGGTTGTCGTATGACGAACGACTCATATGCTGTGAGATCATTGTCGATTTCGACTGAAGCTAGCCTTAATCCATTGGTATAATTCAGAACTTTGTTTTTTGTTTCTATTTCGTGACCATCGGCTGTGTAGATATGAAACAACCCGTAGATGTTTTCTATATATTTGTTAATTTGTCCTCTGAGCCGTGTGTGTATCTCATTCATTTCTTTGCTTTGCTTGAACAATTCTGCGGTTAGATAGAACGAGTCGTAACTGCCGTTCGGCGTAACTTTATAGTTCGTCAATGGGAAAGCGTTGCAGTATGCGTCGTGCACTCTGTCTAGATTGTCCAACAGTCTCTTCGAAGCGGTAATTTTTTCTCCCAGACGCAGGCGAAGGGTTGTTCGCAAACATTCGTTGTCAATCATGTCTACTGAATCTGTGAGTGTTTTGGAGAGCTCGAACGAGTCAGACGTACAATCATGCAAATTCATTTTATCCCAACCGACAACAAAACGATTGTGTAAGATATCATGCATTTTCTGAAATCCTAATTCATTTAAATAATCATAACATACGTCACGCGTCGTATAATTTCGTACATATTGTGTATATTCTAATAAGTATATCAGTTTTTCCAATTGTGGTAGCCCTCTTCGAATTCGTTCTATCTCCTTTATGTTAGCTCGCCGTTTGTCCGGCAACAGGCGCTCCTGGATGTCGAAAGATTCTTTCAGTTGCTCCCCAACATTCTTGAGGTATTTCTCAGACAACTCGAATTGGTTTTCTCCGTTCTCGTTGGCGGCCGCGTAGCTATTGGACGCTTTGTAATGCACTATATCGCACTCTTTCGGGCACACGCATGTAGTAGTGGCAAGCGTTTCTCTCGTAGTTGCCACGCTTGTGGCAGGCAGGTTTCTGTTAAATGATTCTGAAAAAACAAACTACGTCTTAGACATCAATGCAGTTCATCAAATGGTAAGTGACGTATCCAGGATATTGCAATGAGGAAGCCAGAACTCAAGAGGGCAAGATGCGTCACCCATTGGTTTACCACGCTACCACGTAGATGCACAACATGTAATATATGAAACAAAATTAAAATAAACATGGAATTTTGACGCTTGATGACTACACGACCAAACACTCAATTAGTTCTTGGAAGTCGTTGCAGCTGAGACTTGTTGACACGCTACGACGTGTTAGGCGTCTCCCACGAGATCGAAGGTCCGACTTGTATACACAGAAGCAAAGCAAGTTTTCAATCAAGCGAGCTGCTAAGTCAAAACGAGATAAGTTTAATAAACAAAAGCCAACATATGTTGCATCAGTTCAGTTTACACCGCATGGCATTTATTGGTAAGTATAGAACAATGTGTTTACAAATAAAGTTGCATTTCGTGAACGAATATAGCTAGACTACAGGTACCCGTGGCGTAAGTTATGGCTCGGCTCATGAAATTAAGATGCTCTGTGTTCAACAAGTTTTTCCTGTAGTAAACCACCAGCGTGCTATTCTTGATTATAGCTGGATATATATAGTTATATTTCATAAACTCCTTGTTCCTTTAATTATCATTCAGTCGTTGACATATCACCCTAAATTATTTCAATAGAGACATACCTATTGCTGGCAGCAGGCAGTTTGTATATCGGGAGACGTTACACACGGGCGGTTCGTCTATGATCAGTAATGCAACATATAAGTGTTTATTATGTACGTTGCTATGTCCAATAGAACGCAGCAGAGAAGGTGTGTAGTGCCATTTACACAAGAAAATTTTTATTTAGGATAATTCCAACATAGTGTTTATATGGAGTATATTGTCTAATCTCATGAACCATTAGCGCACGGTGTTCGAGGGTATTGTCCGTGAGAAAATGTGTTTACAAGCTATACCTGTGGTAGTTCATGCTATATAAATGTGTCCATAGGTGTGACAGACATTGTGGACTGTACGATTTAATAAAGGGTCCACGTTGCCCCATTTTGCTATGTTTCTTACTTTTTTCCAAAACTTACCTACCACTAAGAACTGCATGCACACACCAATACGAATGTCATTCTAATCAAACCGTCAATGTTCATCTATATGGTACAAAAACTTAGATACTGAGTCCAAATGTGATTGTTCACTGATTTTATTTATTTTGGCCATTTCCATCTTCACACAAACGTCTATATCAACGAACATCTTACACCTAAGAACAGCAACATCGCTCGGATGGACAGAAAATTTAAGAAAGACCAATAAATCGCACCTGGACAAGTAACGGCTAGGCGTTGGTCAAGATCCTTGGCTCACCCGAAACAGCAAAAACCTACATCGTGCACGACGAATCCCCGGTAAAAAGTGTCCATCCACTCCATCATTGTACACTGTAAGGACTACGAATGAAACATCTAGTGTTACAGCTTTGTGGGACGTGTGTAGGATCAAATTCACACCGTTCCAACGACATAGTCGTTTCTAAAGAACGTCATACCACAAAACCAGATATAATACACATCGGATTCATGCAGCAGCTATTGCCGTAATAAAACCACAGCAGAGAGTTTGTATCAAATGTTTACTTCATCTCCATGGAAAGTAGGCGACGGTAAGCTTGAAAGACCAGAGAAATGATGCCGTGGAAGAGTGTATGACCATCATATGGAAAAGTTGCTCGCCTGCTAGACCAATAACTTTCAAAAGTTGTCTGCCGAACACATGTTAAGAACTTAAAACATGACAACATATAGTAAGCAATATATTTGGTCTTCATTCGTTTTGTATTTCCTGTTTACATATCAATGGACATAGGAGTTGATAGTTTATAAATGTGCAGCAATCTCCAAAACTTCAAACACTATTAGAATCAGCCGAGCTGAACCACTTTAGTCCGATTATTTGACGTCGTCCTAATGTTGTCCTGTCGACCCAAGTTGACATTTGTGTTTCCTAACTATTTCTGTGTGACGAATAACGTTTGCTACTTATCACTGGACATTTAATACTTTGGATATTTCAATCACATTTACACGTGCAAAAAAACAATTCGATGATCGCATTATATTTTCCTCTGTGTTATTTGTATTGGTGGTATTCGAAACGATGTCCTCTAATAAATGTCTATTCGGTAGCATAACCATCTCGATCCCTGATAAATAGTAAAAATATAGTTGCTATGTGTTTCGATAACACCAGTATGTTGTCTACCAGTCATAATCATCACATCATGAATATATAGCAACGGCATCCATTAAACATGCATTGAAAGTAAAATTATTGTTTGGATTTGGGAGGCAGAAGTAAACATCTTAAAGCGACATGGTGTGCTCGTTTTTATTGTAAAAGCAAGTTATGTAATATAAATTATATATTCTAACATACTACTGACCACCTAAACGAAGTAGAAGCAATTGTGAAACCAATAGGATATTTACAAAAGTAGACTTCGCTGGAACAGGCGGAGCTTTGAAATGTCAGCGCTTGTCACTTATAAAAGACTTCCGTGGCAACTGACAATTCTTCGATATAGCATATCACCCGACACGGAACTGGGTGGTACAGCGAATAACGTTCAGTGGGGCTCTATATAATTACGTTTTGATTGTTCTCTGCAAAATTTCGTCGGAACTAATTCGTAAGTTATTTCGTCGACTAATGACAATCGAAAATAATAACCTGGAGATGAACACCCGAAAGTGTATATCATCATTTGACACACGAAAGTTGATTAAAAATTAAAAACGACAATAGGTACTATCAATAATTGTTTCACTTCATCTTTCTACCAATCTCAAAGCATTGGTATGGGAATGCACATATACTGTGCCACTTGATATTGCGATTCATCCTGCACTATTTCCATATTTTCTGGTCAGCGGCCGATGTGCTGGGTTTAGGCACCTACTGTAATAATCTTACAACGAACTGTTTCGTGTATATGGCTAAACTGTATTAGCAATACCATAACATTTATCTATCTGTCGTAATAGTTATTTTTGAAGATGTTTGCATTATTTGGTTTTGCATACATTAACGTAATTGGAGGATTAAGCCCTGCCTCCTCTGTGGCCGGTAAACACCAGGGCTCACTGATTTCGATAGTTTCTCGCAAAATGCAAACCAACGTTTCTGCCTCATTATATGTGTTTTGGTGGTTGTATACATTTAACAAATGTATTCTTGTACAAAGAATATTATATTAATAAATAAATAAATAAACGAGGATCAGCACAACTCGTTTCAACAGTTAAAGACATATCACAGGGAATTTATTCGGATTTAGTGGTCGGCACATTTGTTTCAAGACCCTCAACATGTCTACTGTGCGCAAGCAAAACATGAAAACGGTATGCAAACATGTTTTGACACATCTAAAAACACCACATTCCAACGGTTCATGAGATTCGACCACATGTTTTTAGACACAAGATTGCATTTGTGTAAATATCGGTGCTGTGTTTCATGTCATTCACCTTGTCATTGTTGGCACGATAATATTGAAAATATTCACGCTGGGTGGAAACTCAAGAAGGCAAAGTACATTTGTAGAAATAATGACCAACGCTAGGAAAACATTGTATTCAACTATATCCTTCCTCAAAGACTACACCATGCAGTATCGTGAAATTATTGGCCTATTTTAAGGAAAGCCTAAAATATCTTAATGTTAAAAATAATATGTCGTTGAAGCTCTGGTCATACGGTTGTTATATCTACCGTTATAAAAAAAACAACTTGCATGCATTTTATATAGAGTGGCACGAAAGTAATTTAACACGTTGTATCGGAATTAACTTTGTTTACTTGAATGGACTGGTGGCATATAGTAATCTCTGCAGCCACAAGTGTCGACAACAAAGTCAGTGATGCATTCTCTGTAGCAGGCCGCCTGCGAGTATTGATCGAAGTAGCGCAGCTTCCGGTGTTTCCCGCATTCACCGTGTGGTGGTGGCAGGTTCGTCTCCTACAATATCGACATTCAACGGACGTCTACGAACACCAACACAACCTCAACCTGGTAACGATTCTCGCCGTTTGATAGATGGTCTGTGACATTTTCCACTTTTCTATATATAATTATTTCAGCATCATTTAAGCTTGAAGCATTAAGCAATTCTGACACAAGTACAGAACAACGAGTACGGTTATTTTTGCTATTTGTTGGGCCGATTCTAGTAATGTTGCTGCGCCACCATTAAAAAAACAAACAATATGTTACTTACGTTCGATACGGTCACTGCAACAAAAGTGTGCATTCCTGCGGGGACGTTATCCCCAAAGTCCTGCACCAATGGTATGGCATCTTGGTGGTGCAGAAGTAACTTCAATCCCACTGCATTGTGTGGCCCCTTCATGTACTCGTACTGTTCGGTGTTCACGACCAGTTCCAGTCCATTCTTGACCCCTACAAAACATCGACACTTTCTGAAGTGAAACTATTGGCATCATACAAATAGATGTAGAAGACAACAATTATAGTTTTGTTATTAATATTTAATGTAATATTTTTAAACCAGCAGAGTATCAGACTAATTTGTTGAAAAATGGGGCTGTAAGTTTTTATCCATATATATTTATATGTATCGTTTGATAGTCATCGTATAAAGTGGTTTACAAGCCTATAGGTGCATACGTAATTGCTGCATAAGACATAAGTATTTACCAGTTGCATTGATCGTGGAGTTAGCGTTGTTCCTGGCGTTGAACGTGTAACACACTCCAGCATCAGTTACGGTCTCTTGGAAATCTTCGTGACTGCATGGCATTCCCTTCCACCTACAACTAACATGACAGTCACATATACGTGGAGTTGAATACATATCGACGAAAAACATATATCGAACTGTTATGTAATAATATTCAACAATGTGTGATGGGTGATATTGATCACAATTCCCAAATAGTATAAATATCATTCAATCATCGGAATTACTGTTATCATCAATATCGTCAAAGTAATATGCTCCAATATTTATCTGCATGAGTCGCCAGGCAGTGAAGACACTCACAACGCAATCATGTCTTCCTTGCGGTGTGCATGCTGTCGGTAGACATGAAGCATCGATTGGTTGTCGACGCCCCACGTGTAGTTGAACGTGGGGGACATGTTTGTCCGACTGTACATGTCGTACAACCAATGGAACGAGTCGCTTTTCTCCGCGGCCGATATTCTGCAACATTCGCTGTTAATGTTCAGTGTGTGTACCAAAGAAAGCAACCAATCTTGGCACATGACTTGGCTATACATACATGAGTTCTCACTAAAACATTAATGTTCCGGTTTTTGTGATTCTAGTCGATGTAGATACAGCGCTTTCGTTATCTTTCTTCTTAATTAGTATACTCTATGTCCTTGGAAGCGTAGGAACGCTATAACACATATTTAATTTAGTGTTATATAAATGACGATCCATGTGCAGGAGGACCTCGGTTTACGGTCACCTCGGTGGTACGGTCATTCCGCCATTACGGTCACATAGGCTCAGCCCCAACTGATTTCCCATAGAAAATAATAGGACGCTAATAATGTCACCTCG
Source organism: Lamellibrachia columna (assembly GCA_963662155.1). Taxonomy (NCBI): domain Eukaryota; kingdom Metazoa; phylum Annelida; class Polychaeta; order Sabellida; family Siboglinidae; genus Lamellibrachia; species Lamellibrachia columna. The sequence goes on from OY759262.1 coordinate 56,550,401, forward strand.
ATATTCAGGAATACTGACAGAAACTCGGTGCAAAACTGGAAGAATCCTCCCCGGTGTTACGGTCAGTCACGGCCGAGCGGCCACGATCGGCTTCGCTGCCGGTCGGCCGTCAACGCCAGCAGTACGAAGCCAAGCACTTCTAAATTTCGGAAGCGATGAAAGAAGCAATATCCCAGACATCTTAAATAACACTTTGAGCTCCAATTCTTAGCGGATGGGTAGATTTTGAATTCCAATTCTTAGCGTGAGAGTAGATTTCACAAAAAAATACGACGGCCGTGGCTTCGAGGCTGACAATATCGCGACATCCGATTATTTGCTTCATGACCGAAGAGCTACATTGGATCAGTACAGGGCGCTGTACACGTTGAAATTCCTTTGATTTATAGGTCATCGACAATATATTATTTCTGTAATTATATATCTTTACAATTTGTTTATTATTATCGGTGTATGCGAAAGGAAGCGAAGGAGAAGACAATTGTCAGGAACTAGCAGATTTTTTAAAAGCGACAAATCGTTTTGATCAGAGATGGCTAACCTATTGCAAATGCCATTTACATTGGTTGAATGGAACGATATCGGTTAATCCAAAATGGGGATACTTTTGTCCATCCAAGTGGCAATACGAAGAGGCACAATGCTTGTGACTCACATAGTGTCTTCGCTAAACATTATAAAAGCAAGATCCCCATTCATCTTAGGTTACACTTTGAACTTAATTTCGAAGTGGATCAGTAGATTTTACAGAACAACGCAGTGGCAAGGTCTTTGACGCTAATAATAAGGTGCCCCGTACTTGGCGCTTGATTGTTTGTTTAACGCTCGAGGAGCTCGGCTGGAGTAGCAGACCTAGGCGTGGGAAAAGGCAGCCGGGCTGTAAGACGGGGCAGTCTAAAGCCTTTTAATTGGTAGATGATCTTGTGCATTCTGTATCCCTTTGTTTACTTAGCATACCTTAGGAACCCAAGTACATAACTCTACTCTAGTACTAGTAATACATACACAACATTAGTACTAGTACTAGTAATACATACACAACATTACACATTATATACAGTGTGTTTGAAAAATATGCATTGGTATTAAAATTACTTGCATCTGTATAGCAATTTTTTCAATTCCCACGATGCTTCAGTGCCATATTCACTATTAAAGTTACTTCCCTATTAAGGTCACTTTTGCCCAGTCCTGTGGGTGACCTTAATAGTGGGGTTCTACTATAATTCGTTTTTCTGCCATTATATATCACATGCTTTGCTCTCAACAATTGTTTTATTCATGTCTGACCATTTAGTCTTTCCACTTTTCTTTTCCATAATCTTATGATTTAGATGCTCTCTTTGGTAATCTCACAACACCAACACATTTGTTCAGAACGTGTCCTCTCCGTCCTTTCCAAGAAGTGTTACTTTCATATCCATGTATCTTTATTCCAATATTTGCTTCTTCTGTCCTTCTTCTCTCCCGACCCATTTGTAATCTTCTATGCCAAACTTCTCTGTATGTCCCTTCCCCTCCCCACTTCTCTCCCTTCAGTCGGACTGCCGACGCCAAGGAGTTTGGTGAACCTACGTTAAAAGTAAGAAGTATCCTTCATTCTCGCAGAATCCAATTCAGTTATCGTATGGTTGTTTTGTCCTAAACTCATTACGTGACGAAGCAGATGTTTTCGACTTCGTTGAAAGGATGATTTGTGTTAGTTATTACAATCAATATTGGACTAATAAATACATATAGTTAGCCTATGTGTTTTATTAATAAAAAAATTATTTAATAATAATTACAATAAAAACGTCTATATATGTTGTAAGAGAGTGACAACGTGTCAACAGCGATACGCGATACCTGAAGGCGTTTTGGTTGCAAATGGTGACGGCGGGAAAGACGACAGGTCCTTGTCGTGATATCGATGTCTTCATTCTGACAGGCCAGCTTAAGTACTGTCTCACGAAATATGAACACTGGACGATGTATATCAAGGTGCTGATCACTACGATTGCGAACCAGAGAATCCTACAACAGACAAACGTGCCGGATAGGGTTTCAACAACACAGAACCGTCGCTCCGATAGCGTTACTCGCATTCGAGTCAGGGCAATAAGAGGTGGTCGCATGAGTTCGAAAAGTCCAAAAAGGTGGCGACTTTCCCCAACGTATTGTATAGATGTCAACATTACCGTTGTCATGCGGAAAATACCACTTTCCCCCTCGTCCCCCTTACCCGCTTTTTTACGAAATGTCCCGATTTTCATAAAAAAAACTTTCACTTTAAAATCGACCTATTTGTTGCACTGGATGCCTTTCTTGGCATATTGTATTTCTTTGGTATCAAATAATTTCACATTTTACGGCTAACGAGACTTCTCAGGAAAATGGCGACCTTTAAAAATAAGACGACAAAAACAACGAAATAAAGCTGAAAGTTGAGTGGAGGAGGATGTTTCCCGACTTTCATTTGCACTTTCCACTTTTTCTTCAGAACATTCTGGCATTTCGAACAGCATATGTTGAAACCAATACTATAGAGCACCGAATCGTGACGTCATGTTGCCATGACAACATGCTCGCTGGTCTTGTTTCAATTGTGCTGTGCTTTGTCATCGATTGCAAACACCATAGTAGTTATAGTGTCGGAATGACCGAGCCAAAGAGGGGACCAGTAGGGAGGGTCACTGCGACTTCCGGTCGCATATCCTTCTAGGTACCGTGAGCGCCCCCTGGCGGCGACCTATATCCCTATGCATACCCCTAGAGCGCCCCCTGGCGACTGGAGCTAACCCTAACCGCCGTAACCCCAACTTTTTGACGATTGTAACATGACCCCAACCTGATCTCATCAGTGGTGAACCCTGACCCTAACGGAGTGACCACTACCCTAACGAGACCGCTACCCCAGACCCTCAAGGAGCGAGATAATTTTAATTGTACCCCAACGCATTTAACCCCTGGTTCATTGTCGTCCGCGGTACCCTATCCGCATTCTATAGCCTACAACCACCCGGTTCGTTGTAGTAAGCGTTACCCTATCTGCAATCTGTAGTCTACATGGATGTGTGTATAACTATTCATCCGTTCGTTATTGTATGTGATAGCAGGGTGAAACGTGGTCATATTTCTTTTACTAGCGTCGTTAACCGGCAAAATCGACACAACACCTCATTGAATGAAGTCACAAAGAAAATGTATTATTTAAAAATAACGACACATCAGATCGTAGTAATATAATTATTTAAAAATAGCCATATATCAAATCATATTAAAGCATAGTCATATAAATATTGTTCATTGTTCTTCACTTTATTTAAAAATAGCCATATATCAAATCATATTAAAGCATAGTCATATAAATATTGTTCATCGTTCTTCGCTTTATTTAAAAATATCGATATATCATATTATATTAAAACATAGTGTTCATCGTTCTTCGATCTCAATCGAAGTTCAGGCGTGGCAGTGACCTCCCGCGTCTGTCTATCAGCTTGGTAGGCCGTTGTCGTTGCTCGACTCGGGCGTTGCATGCATGCAACATCTCTTTCTCAACTCGCTCGAGTGGACAAATCATACCGAATTCCGTCATAACGGTAGCCCACATTCGTCTATGATCCAAGAAGTCTGCATATTTGTTGCATTCATCGTCCCAATTTTCTGGAGGACTGTCATAGCCATCGTCATTGTCGTCATATATGCGTGGTATATATCGACACAGTTCCTCCATCACTACTGCCCACTGTCGTCGATGGAAGCTGAAAACCAGAGTGAAAGACACATGAAAATCGAGCCTTTGTTAAAGATGCAGTCGAGACTTTGTTAAAAGTATGCTATATACATTTCTTAAATAACACATGCGTGTGTTGATAAGCTATGGGAAACCCGAGAGCGACGAAAGGCGTACTTTAGACCTGGCCCGCTAGCGAAGTCGGCTTGATGTTTTTTATCGCTAGGCCGGTGGCAACCGACTAGCAAGCGTGTAGAAAGTAGGCCACGACCAGACGATATCAGTGACCTGACAATCCGGCCCGGCTCTTGGTTTTTATCACTAGGCCGGTAGCGGCAGCCGACTAGCAAGCGGCGTGTGGAAGTAGGCCACGCACAGACGATAACAGTGACCCGACGACCCAGCTCGGTTCGTGTGTTTTTTATTAGTAGACTTCTAGCAACCGAATAGCGAGCGTTGTGAAATAGGCCACATTCGCATAAAAGATGTCTCTTAAAGTTAAACTATGTGTTATATAGATGCTTTTTAAAAGCTTTTAAAAGCAAAGGAGTATGTATTAGTTACCAATCGTGCAAACAACGACATACATTATGTACTTACGAGCGATGCAGTAGCAGGGTCAACGAGTCCCCGATTTCGACGTAGACGACCAGCATATCGGAGCGTAGCGCAATGTCAGGCAGCATCGTGACGTCAGAAGCAACAACAGCGACGACAGGAACATAACGACGGTAAGTGTATAAAGAAATACCTCGTCTAAGAACGGCCTTATATACCAAAAGTTAAACAATGCAGACAGCTGACATAAGCCACTATAACACAATAACAAATATGTCAAAGTCAGAAAGTTATGCGAAAAAGAAACGGCAGACAGCCGCTAGGAAACAATAATAATAAAATTTATCGAAGTGGAATGCGAAAAACAACTCCCAAACCCGCTAGAACAATAAGCAATCCCTCACAACGAAAAACATGTTCTTTAAGTATGTCACAGAAGTGTCAGAGAATCGACGCTTCAACCAAAATCCCATTTATCACGCGTAAAAAACCAAGTCACCGCGTCCTAGACGATCGTTGCATCGAATTCCAGACATTCGACGTATAATAATAAGCAATCCCTCACAGCGATAAGGCTGCCGCAGAAATGTCAATTAACCGACGCTGAAACCGAAATCCCATTTATCACGCGTAAAAAACCAAGTCAGCGAGTCCTAGACAAGCGTTGCATAATATCACCGGCATTAAATACAGTGCATGTAATTTGGAACAACATAAAATCAGAATGAATCGTCCTATATACTTCAGAGGAGGAAACAGTTTCCTATCTAACTTCTACGCGTGTAGGATACATGCATGGGGTCATGTTTTTATCACCGTTGAAGCTGCGTACATGTACAGGAAATGCATATTTTATGGCGATGCCGAGACGGCGGAAAAGATGCTAGCCACACGAACCGGACTACAGGCGAAATACCTTAGCAAGACCATTCGAGAGAAGGAGCATTTACGTGCACAATGGAACAAACAGAGACGATATGTAATGACAGCGTTAGTTGCGATTAAATTTCGTGACACGACACTACGCAAACGATTGTAAAACACACATTCATCGCCGTTAATGGAATGCGTGAGAAGCAGGGAAGGATTCTGGAGCATGTTCACCTACACTGGACAGCCTGGACAGAACGTGTTGGGTCAGATACTCGTGAATTGTCGCGAGTTCGTTCGAAAAAACCAGACGATGGGAATGCGTGCTCGTCAACAACGCCCAGACGATAGGAATGCGCGGCGATAGCGCAACGCATACCGACGCCCCACAGCTGGTCAGATAAGAAAGGCGCGCCATGCAAGCGCCCCCGCTATATAAGAGACTCGCAGCTCTAACTGCCATAACCAACTCGCACTCTCGATCGATCGACTGCCTCCTGTCTCGCTTACGTCTTCGACGCCATGGCCGCACAGCAGTTCGCAGAAGAACAACAGATGATGATGAATCTGACACGATTACAGTCAGAGGTAAGTGCTGGAACTTACAAATTTGCAAGACCGTTAACTATAGTCGCTTGTGCCACGCAAGAGAAATACGTTGTTTATATGTCATGCTCGCAGTGTCCCAAAGGCGTCCAGCGGCATAACAAAGGCTACTATTGTCCAGTTCACAAATTGCAGAGAGCTTCTGTGTACAGTTACAACCTGCGTGTCCTCCTGCAGGATTGGATCGGCACATAAATCTGGGTCAGATTGTTTAACGAAGTGGCAGCGAAATTACTGGGTTTCGCCGCTAAAGGCTACGTCGCTATGACGTCAGACGAAGACCGGTCGGCTGCGCTGTCGGTGCTGAGGGGGGCCCGTGTCATGGCGACCATTAAAAACGCATAAACAACAACTACGTCAACTACAATGCGTCAGAGCTGGAAGTACTAGACGGAGCATTCTCTTTGTAGGAGGAAGACAAAGAGAATGCTGTCGTCGACGCCAGCGCTGGCAACAGCACATACCCCGATGAAATAACCATGAACAAAAAGGTACATGAGTGGTTAGATGCATATGAATATCGTAATCTATCGCCATCCTCACCATCCATCACTTCCTCTACCGAACCGACTCTGTTTATAGCAGACGAGCATACTGCTGTAAGTAACGATGCAGCTATTGTCATAAGCAGCAGCAGCAGTAACGATGCGGCTATTGTCATAAGCAGCAGCAGCTGCAGTAGCAGTATTAACAGCGGCAACGATCATGCTATGCAGGCGACGGTAACGAACATAGACAGAATTTGGAATCGTGCGGAAGCCATGATGAATCAAAATACCTTCGACGCAGCGGTAGACGCAGCGTGCGTTCGTTATGCATGTAACGAGGTGGTTCGTATATTAGATCTATCGGAAGATGAGTATTACGTACCGTATTCCGGTCTTATCATGCACATTTTGCGTTGGGTTTTCATAGCGTTGGAGGAGAGGTTTGGGAAAATGCAATGGAGTCTCGATATGGCAGACACGGTCAGAGCGACCATAGCCAGTCGATATGCAGGTAAGAACGATGTTGCTGACAGTGATTAAACAGGTGTGTCTTTTGGCGGCAACAACAACGGCAACGACTCGCAAACGAATCATGCCTCCGTTAGCGGATAACGACCTGCGGTTGGTGCTCAACGAAAAGCGCCAGTCAGCAGCACCAATGCCACCACCACCACCCCCACCGTCGTCGTCGATGCCACCACCACTGCCGTTGTCTTCAACATCGTTCGGATTTAGTCTGGCGACGCCACCATCACCACCATCAACGTTCGAATTTAGCCCAGCGACGCCGCCACCATTATCGTCGCCGCCAGCACCAACCGCAGCGACAATGTCACCACCACCCCCGCAGCCATCGTTCCTAACGATGCCACCACCACTGTCGTTGTCATCAACATCGTTCGAATTTAGCCCAGCGACGCCGCCATCATCGCCGTCGTCGACGTCGTTGTCGCCACCATCGTCGCCACCATCGTCCTCGTCCTCCAACACGCAGATATCGTTCGACACGCAGCCATCAATATGCGCGTGTGAATGTTATTGCCAGAACACTCCATCAACATCTTCAACGAATCCGTCCATGAACATTATAACCCCAGAAGCTGCGAACATTATGCTGACAGAAGAAATCACACATCACATAATGTACATATCAATTCACACACCTCTGACAGTAGCCGAAGCCTCTCTCAATATATGCGCAGAAGCAAGCGCGAGGCTGCTGTCAGAGGACACGCAGACATTCTTAATTCAAGAAGTGGCGTGTTTCAACCCTTGGTTGATGTGAACATGCCACACACACACACACACACACACACACACACACACACACACACACACACACACACACACACACACACACACACACACACACACACACACACACACACACAAACACACACACACACACACACACACACACACACACAAGTAATTGTTAATAGTGTCTTTATTGTCTTTAATCATATATTAGTATTGTCTTTAATCTTATTCTTTAGTTAGTAATTGTTATTAGTGTATTTTATATATCATTATTGTCTTTAATCCTATATATTCTTATTGTCTTTAATCATATTCTTTAATATTATATATCATTAGCTTTAGACAAGGTAAGTAGTAGTTGTTGTTGGTGTCTTTAATCGTATATATTGTCTTTAATCCTATATATCATTATTGTCTTGTTGTGATGTATTTTGTCTCAATACATTTATTTTTTCTTTATCCTCTTGTATTTTGTCTATGAAATATGTATATAGTATTCTTTATGTATGAAGAGACCGACTTCTATATATAAATAATTCATTATTCATGCACGTGACCTCTGTCGTGGTGTAAAAACCCACAAGTCAGTTCCATCATACTAGCCTCTGGCGCGACGGTAAACATTCACAAGCTACTGGTCACTGTCGCGGTATTAACAAACCCACAAACCACCGTCATATGTCATCATCTTATATATAGAGAAGTCTATCCTTTCGTATCAGTACAGTATATATATATATATTTCATACACAATATATGTATTTTATTGAATAAAAGTGTCAAAATGGAATGGAACGTGTTGTGCTGTCATTGTTATATTATTATTCCTACGATTGAAACCCCTCTGCCATAGTCGAAAGGGAACCCGTAGTCGATTATAATGGACGTAGTGGACAATAGTAGCCATTGTTATATGAACGCGTCTTATCATACATTGACGTCTTATTAGTAAATATAGAAATACCCCCACCCCAGCACCCACTCGTTCCGAGGAAGATCCCATAGAACAACCCGATCGACTTTCCTTCTCCGACACTCTGTCGACGGAGTTGCTAGATGTCGTTCGTGCGCACTGGTCTACTATAAGGACCCACGTGTCGAGAGGTCCCCTACAATGCAGGTTACAAATTACGATTACAAATTAACCACGCTAGACACGACCGTTCTAGAACCTTCTTTGAAGATCATGTTCCAGGAACAGACCAATGCATTCAAGATTAACCTCAGTTACGGGTTCGTTCTGAGATACAAGAACACGGGTCAATACAATTACTATCATTCCTCGTGTTATTGCTGTGGACGCTACCTGGACGAACCCAGTCTCATCACCAACAGCAAGGACTTTGATGACTTTCTCGAACGCATCCGAGAAACCGACGTCTTGCAATGGGCCATCAATCAAAGACCGGATTCTGCGTGGGTGTGCGAACTCGTGACGAATGTCACTTTCTTCGTTAACCGTGTACAGGCGACTCCCCTTACGGTCTACATCAAGAAGAAGAAAAGCGTAATCGGTCTGGAAACGGAACCCAACCATCACAAGAGGTACAATGATAAACTGTGTCTCTTCCGATGTCTGGCCCTGCATCGAGGATACGATCTATATCGATTGGAACCGGCGGTGAAGACGCTGTACGAGACATACGATCGAGACCACGTACCCATGGAAGAATTTGCAGGGGTCACGCTGGATGACCTCTATCGCGTAGATACCACGTTCCAAACGAACGTGTGCGCATACAAGCTCGTCAAACCGGATGCGGAGGATGGTAAGTCGACTGCCGAACTGGTCCGTCGATCGTTATGCAAGTACCCCGAAACAATGTATCTCAACCTTCACGAGACAAATTTTTCAATCATCCAAGATGTCCGCATGTACTGTCACTCGTATCGATGTCGGAAGTGCGGTGACTCGTTATTGAAAGAAGCGTCTAAGCTGCGCAGACATGAGCGCACGTGCACGTGGGGTGTGCATCGAGTCTATCCTGGTGGCGTGTACCATTCGACTCCATCGGTGTTCGAACGTCTGGACGACGAGAACATTCGCGTGGCTGAATCGTTGCGCTACTATCCGTATCGAACCACCTTTGACTTCGAGTGTTGGTTCGACACGGAACAACTTCCGTCGGATAGTGACAAGGTCCACTGGGTGGCGCGTCACGTTCCACTGAGCGTGAGCGTGGCATCCAACGTGCCGGACACGAACGAGTGCAATGTCTCGTCACGGATGGAGACACCAACAAGTTGGTGAGTAGAATGATGGATATCTTACAAGCGATGAGTGACGCCGCATACGACAAGATCAAACACTCGTACGAAGATGTTTTGGAACAGCTCGCATAGGAACTGACGAACTGGGACGATCTCAATGCCATCAAACAGTTCCTCATACCCTAATTCCTATCCACCACGTCAAAGACAGGGGAACAAGAACAAGAACAAGAACAAGACGACAGAGAAAAAGAAGAGAACGAGGGTATCGGGTCTTTTTTCGTCATCAAACGCAACAACACGTTCATGTGTCTTTCGACGGATCAGCTGAAATTCTTAGACATAATCAATTACATAGCCACCGGGTTCAGTTACGACAAGTATCTGAAGGTGTACGGATGCGAGGTGACGATAGGTCATTTCCCGTACGAGTACATGGACCGTCTGGAGAGACTCGACGACACCGCACTACCATCGAAACAGGCCTTCTTCAGTCGACTGAAGAACGAAGGTATTTCCGACGAGGATTATGCCAGTTGTCAAGAGGCCTGGCGCGACAACGCCATGACGACTTTGCGAGACTTTCTCGTCTGGTACAACAACAGGGACGTGGTTCCCTTTCTACAGGCCATCGACAGACTTCTACCAGCAACGTGGCATAGACATGTTCAAGCAAGGCATCAGCGTACCTGGTCTGACCTTGCTCTACCTGTTCAACGACCTTCCAGGGAAGACCTACTTTACCATCTTCAACGAGAAGAATAAAGATCTTCATCATCTCGTCAAAGATCAAATCAAATCAAATCAAGTTTATTTAGACACCGCATATCTCTAAAAATAGAATCACGTGGTTGGCGGAGCTTCGCTCATTTTTCATCGCTATCACGAGAAAGGGGTCACCACGCTACGTCAGAACGAGTACGGAGAGGCCGCTCGTCCGTGTCGGTCCATCGACGGATACGATGCCAACGCCCAGTACTTGCGGTCACTCATGCAATACATGCCTATGGGATGGTACACGCGACGACGGGAAGAGAACGACTTCCGACCCGAATCGGCGCAGCGGTACGGTCAGATGGCTGCGGAATGGTTGACTTGGGAATCCGAACGCACGGGACGCGTCATACGACACCAGATCAACGGTAGAGAGATGAGAATAGGCAAACTGTTGGTGGATGGGTGGTGTAGCGAGACGAAAACGGCTTATCAGTTCCACGGATGTTTTCTCCATGGTCACTCGTGCACTGGTAAAGAGGTCAACAAGGTCAACGTGAAACCCATGGCTGAACTGCTCACCGGACCCGAAAGAACACCGCCTACCTCCGTCACTTTGTCAAGGTCGTCGAGTTGTGGGAATGCGAGTGGAAAGAGACGAGACGAGATCCTGTCTTGAAAAAGTGTCTGGATGCTGCATTTCCGCGACGACGTCACGCACGATGGACGATGATGTCGCAACAGATCCTGAACGGCGTACGTGCCGGAACCGTGTTCGGTCTGATCGAGTGTGACCTTTGCGCACCGGAAGCATTGCGCGAACACTTTGCCGAGATGCAGCCCATGATCAAGAATATCCATCTGACATGCGACGATCTCGGAAAGTTCATGCGCCGATACGCCGAGGAGCACAACATCATGGCGACTCCGAGACGCATGCTCGTGGGTAATTATCGAGGCGATAAGATCTTGCTCGCCACGCCTCTGCTGCCATGGTATATGGACCACGGTCTCGAAGTCACGCACGTGTATCAGGTCGTTGAGTACGATCCCGTCCCGTGCTTCAGGCGGTTCGGCGAAGCAGTGTTCACCGCGCGACGCGAGGGAGACGTCCACTCGCACAAGGCCATCATCGCAGACACCATGAAGTTGCTGGGGAACTCGGGTTACGGAAAGACCATCACCAACGTGGACCGACATCGTGACGTCAACTACTGCACGGAGAAGGCGGCGTCGCTCATGGTCAAAAGATAGACTATTCCGACAACTCAACGTCGTCGTCGACGATGCGTACGAGATAGAGATGAACAAGAAAACCGTCACGTACACCCTGCCCGTACACGTGGGATTCTTCGTTCTACAGTACGCGAAGATGCGCATGTTGCAGTTCTATTACGACTTCATCGACCTGGAGCGCCCTCTTTTTCAGTACTGCGAGAGGGATACAGACTCTGCCTATTTGGCCTTGACCGTCGACGCCCTCGTGACCCCGGAACTACGAGAACATTACTTCTGGCACCGCTCCGAATGGTTGCCGTCCGAATGTTGCGACGACCATCGGAACGAGTACGTGCGCTGTCGACTCGCCAATAGACCGTGGGTCGGCGACGAGGCGTGCTGTAAGGCGCGCAGGGCGTACGACAAGAGGACACCTGGTCTGTTCAAGGTGGAGTGGTCCGGCGACCGGTTCGTGGGGTTGTGTAGCAAGACGTACTATTGTTTCGGACCCACCGACAAATACAGCACCAAAGGACTGAGCAAACGTCACAACGACATCGACAAGAACGCGTTCCTGGAGGTGCTCTCCAACCGTCGGAGCGGAAGTGGAAAGAACCGCGGGTTCCGGGTGCGTCACTCGACCGTGTAGACGTACGTGCAGGAACGAGCGGCTCTCACCTACTTCTACGCCAAACGCGTGGTGCACGAGGACGGGGTGAGCACGGGTCCGGTGGACGTGTAGAAAAAGGCGATGCACTGTGGTCGTCTTTCATAAGCGACCATGGACGCACGGTGGAAACATCCTTTCACGTGCATCGTCGCCGGACCGACGGGATGCGGCAAAAGTACTTTTGTGACGCGTATGCTGCGTCACGCTGCTGCGATGATCGATCCACCCCCCGAACGGATCACGTGGTGTTACGGAGAATGGCAAGAGGCTTACGCAACGATGGACTTGGTCGACGTGTGGTTCGAGGAAGGGTTGCCGAGTGCGAGCATGTTCGATTCGTCGACGAGGAATCTCATCGTCATAGACGATCTCATGGCAGAAACAAACGAACGGGTCACGACCTTGTTCACTAAAAAAGTCATCACAGGAACACGTCCGTGCTGTATCTCGTACAGAACCTGTTCCCCAAAAACAAAGAGAGTCGTACCATCAGTCTGAATTCTCAGTACATGGTGGTGTTCAAGAATCCTCGTGACGCATCGCAGATGTCGCACTTGGCTCGACAGATGTATCCGGGACGCGTCAAGTTCGTTCAAGAAGCTTTTAAAGACGCCACGTCGGTACTTTACGGCTATCTATTGGTCGATCTCAAACAGGACACGCCCGAGGACATGCGTCTGCGCACGGCCATCTTTCCAGACGACGGTGTTCAGTACGTGTACTTGCCGAAGGTATAAAAAGACCGCACGCGTGGATAGTCTCTTCATTCCCACCATGTCTGAGCTGGTGAAGAGACACATTGTGTGCATACAGGCACTGAACAGAATCAAGAGCAACAAATTAAAAAGGGCCATCATCGCCAACGCCGACGCCGATCTGCTGTGTGCACAAGCCGAGTGTGCCTACAGCATATTAAAAAAGAACATTACAGAGGCGTCGTTTGAGTAAATACAGGACGAAGTTACGCGAGTTGGCTCAGAGACGAACGCCAGTTGCCAGGAGAAGACGCATCTTGCTGCAACAGCAGGTCGGCGAGGGACAGAGCGGAGGTTTCCTATCGGCCTTCCTAGCACCGTTGGCAAGTTCGGTCTTTCTACCCTTGCTTCGGGAGGTGCTGCTCAAGAGGTAGAGGGCCCCCACCCCGACGGACACCTTAGGTAAGAAGGTGCAAGCTCTCGGTGACGAGATGATGACCATCCTCGACAGAAAGGACCTCGACGACAGGACCAAGGTAACATTATATAATCAGGTATTGCAACGGTATAACGTCTTGTCCGATAAACACGCCAAGGAACCGACACGCGTGATCACGGTGAAAGAGTCTGGGACTGGGTGGGGGCGGGGGCGGAGGGAGCAGCAGGAGCTCCTGCTACTAATACTAGCGGGATAGAGGCCGACGTCGAGGACACCGTTCCCAAGACCATGCAAGGCAAAGCCAGACGTTTGATGGAGCGTTTGAAAAGAAACATGTCTTGGGCCGCTCGCGGCGAACTGATCCACGAGGGTGTGCCGGTTGTCGGAAGTAACGTGGTGGATCTCGTGAATGATCTGTTGCGTAAGAGAAAGACCGATCCAACGGGATGGCAACCGTTCGCAAGACAACTCCGTGCCATGAACCTGCCCATGGAGTTGGTCGGTAACGTCGCCAGGAGAGACTACATACGTCAGGCGACGACGCCGGCGACGACATCCACTCCAGGTCGTCGTCGTCGAATACCGGCTACACCTCGCTCTAGTGGTAGCGCACGAAGATCGCTCAGTTGGACACCCCTCGGTCATCGACGCGGTCAGATGGAACATTCCATGCTCACCCCACCTCCAGAACGTCAACGCAAGGCTCTGGCGTCATTGGCTAGTTGGGAAGACATTTAAGACGGTGCAACACGTGTCCATAGCACAGTGTGCGCTACGATGTCGAGCGATCCACAGGACACCACGTACCGTTCCGTCATCGTTGCAGCAATTTGCGGTGGACTTTACTTGATTGCTGACGCTATAGCTCGAAGTCTTATACAACAGTCGCTATTCGGGGTATGGTTTCAGTACTAGATTATCGACCATTCGTCATCGTCGTGAGTGTGGTAGTGGGTGTTCTGGAGTACGTCAGCGTACTCGTCGTCACTCGTCAAGAACCGTGCTGCGGAGTCAACGTCACAACCACCACCACCAATCCGTCGGAACTCGTTTAATGGCGCCGAGGAAAGAACAACCACTTAGGACGGTCTACTTCGATCCGAAAAGGGTAGGTAGTTATGGCGGAGTCGATACCTTGCGACGCGTCACGCGCATGCCACGAAAAAGGGTTGCGGAATGGTTGTCGGAACAGGACGCCTATACCCTACACAAGCCGGCTAGACGTCATTTCAAGAGACGACGCGTCATCGTGGGTGGTCTACGTCAGGCCGATCTCGTCGATCTGTCGCAGTTGAAAAAGGACAACAACGGTATGACCTTTCCCCTCACGGTGATCGACGTCTTCTCGAAAGTGGCCTGGTGTTTTCCCATGAAGAACAAGTCCGCGGCGTCATTGGTAGCTGCGCTTGATAGTACGTTCAGCAGAGGCTGGCCAAAGACGTTGCAGACAGACCAAGGACTGGAATTTCTGAATAAATCCGTTCAGGCTCTATTGAAGAAGCACGGCATCCATCACTTCTCCACGCACAACGCGGAGACGAAGGCGAGCATCGTGGAAAGATTCAACAGAACGTTGAAGACGCGCATGTGGCGATACTTCACGAAACACCAGACGTGGCGATACATCGACGTCCTTCAGGACTTGGTGCAATCGTACAACAACACCCCCCCACCGCAGTATCGGTATGGCTCCGTCACAGGTGAGTTACCAGAATCAAGAACAGGTGTGGCAGCGTCTGTACGGACACGACGGTAAGGGCGTGCCCAAGTTGCGCGTGTCGGATCGCGTGCGCATCAGCAAGTACAAAGGTAAGTTCGAAAAAGGCTACGCGGCGAATTGGAGCGAAGAGATGTTCACGATACACGAGGTTCATCCGTCCGATCCGCCCGTGTATCGATTGAGAGACGATCTCGGCGAAGTGCTTGAAGGCACCTTCTCCGAAATGGAGCTGCAGAAGGTGTCGGTACCCGCCGATAAACTGTACTACGTGGAAGCGGTACTGCAGCGTCGTAAGGTAGGTAGACGAACGGAGGCTTTGGTGAAATGGTTCGGCTACCCCTCCAAATTCAACAGCTGGATCGATGCCAAGGCACTCGTCCACTCTACTATAAAGACTAGCCACGCGTACGGTGACACTTCATTCGAGAAATGACACAAGACACGACAACACGAGACTTCATCACCATCATAGAACAGGAGGAACAAGAGGACGCAGCAGCAGCAGCAGTGGACAGTACTGACGCGCAGAACGCAGAGGACAGCAGCAGCAGCAGCAGCAGCAGCAGCAGCAGCAGCAGCAGCAGCAGCAGCAGCAGCAGCAGCAGCAGCAGCAGCAGCAGCAGCAGCAGCAGCAGCAGCAGCAGCAGCAGCAGCAGCAGCAGCAGCAGCAGCAGCAGCAGCAGCAGCAGCAGCAGCAGCAGCAGCAGCAGCAGCAGCAGCAGCAGCAGCAGCAGCAGCAGCAGCAGCAGCACTCCTTGGCATCTGTTCGGTACCGTGTGTCCTAAAGAGGAAATAGTCTTTCTGTGTCAGGTCCTCGTCTTGTTCACGGTCATTCTGATAAGCATTTACAACCTGACCACAGGTCACGAGAATTCTAATCTGTGGACGGCCCTGTTGAGTAGTTCTTTGGGTTACCTGCTTCCCAATCCCACGTTGCGACGCAACGGCGACTGATTTCTACCTGACACTGCCTAGCAACGCTTCCATGAAGATGTATCCCGACAATACGTTGGCTCATTACATCACCGACTTACCTCGACGTATCGATCTGACTGGCGAGTGGGAATGCGGGTTGGCAGAGATACAGTACCCGCATACTTGGTACAACATAGGAATGTACGACACCTGGTTCTTCCTTAACGAGACGATTGCTATGGGTCTAACCCCGAGTGCGAAGATCAGTGCTGGATATTACAAGTCTCCCATGACATTGATGAACCAAGTTAACAAGGGACTGATCACTATGGTGACGGATAAGGTGCGGGCAAAATTGAGCTACAGCGCCATCACTCAAAAAATGACATTGCACATGACACCAGGCACCGAGTTCACTGTACCTCACCGCAGTGCATTGGGAAGAATGTTAGGATTCGAACCGTCGGTGGTCAGCAGTCCGCCATCGGTAGCATCAGCAGGACCATCGGTACTAGGATCAATTATGTCAGCAATAACAACAGCAACAGAGATGAAAAGCACGGACGAGAACCCGAGACTAGGTGGAAGGCATATCGGTCTCACACCGTCGGCTGCCGTGTTTTTGCCACCCAAAGAGACTCCCGATGGTCCGTATACCTACCGTAAAGAGGCCAAACACGTGGTGCAGATGGATTAAGGGTTCGATACCATATACGTCTACACGGACGTCGTGGAGTCTCGTATATTAGGTGATAGTGTTGCACCTTTGTTGCGAGCCCTCCCGGTTGGCGGAAGTCACGGCGAAACGGTATCCGATAGGTTCACTAACATTCACTACGTGCCTCTGTTGTACTCGCACTTCAAGTCGATCGAGATCGATATAAGAGACGACACCGGACGGCGCGTGCCATTCGAGTACGGTAGAGTGACCGTGACACTTCATATTCGACGGCGCAGGACCGGACTGTTCTGAAGATGAATTACAACGAGTATTAAGCGCGTCAGGCTGGTGGTGCACTGCCCTACTTCGCCGGTGCCCAATACCAGCGGGGTCACGGACTAGGCAGTCTGTTCGGAGGTCTGTTGCGTAGCGCCATGCCACTCATCAAGAGAGGTGCCGTGGTGTTGGAAAAGGGGGCGTTGAAGACTGGCGTGCGCATAGCCGACGACGTCATGCCTGGACAGAGCATAAAAAGGGCAACCAAACGACGCGTCGCGGATGCCGGTAGGAATCTGATGCGTGGTCTTTTGGCTCCTGGCGTGCGAGCTCGTAAACGTATAAAACGCGCGCCGGCGAAGAAAGGAGTCACTTTAGCAAAGAGACGACGCAAGAGACAGACGTCCACGAAATGTGAAGCCGACATATTCGATAACGACGATGGCTTTCGTATATAGACAGTCGTGCGAAGGGGTCAAGACCGAACTGGATCTCTTTACCGTACCCCCCACTCAGAACAGCATCATCGACAGCCACGTAGTGGAACATCAGCCCATGTCCTCTCTGGACTCCGGTGGACCGATATAATTCCTCATACCCGGATCGGGCGACGATTACCTGGATCTCGCCAACACGATGCTGCACGTGCAGGCGAAGGTGACACGAGCCAACGGAACGATCTCGACTTGGCCGACCCCGTGGGACCAGTGAATAACTGGCTGCATGCGCTGTTCAGTCAAGTCGACGTCTATCTGAACGGCACGCACGTGACCTCTTCTACCAACACGTATGCGTATCGCGCCTACATAGAGACGCTGCTGAGCTACGGTCCCGATGCCAAGGACACGCAACTGACGAGTCAGCTGTGGCACAAGGACACGGCCACTCGCATGGACGCCGTCGAGATAGCCGACGGACCCGCGGCTAACGTAGGGTTCGTGGCTCGACGAGAGAACATCGTAAGGAGTCGCATGGTCGATATGATGGGCCGTCTCCACGTGGATCTCTTTCTGCAGGATAAATTCCTGATCAACGGCGTCGATGTCAAGATACGACTGGTTCGTAGTAAGCCTGCTTTTGCACTTATGGCTGGTGGGCTCGACCCCGATTACAAAATACAAATCGTCAATGCCACCTTGTTTGCAAAGAAGGCCACCTTGAATCCGACCGTGCAGATGGCACACATCAAGGCTCTGGAGAAGAGCACGGTCAAGTATCCGATGCGATCAGTCGAGTGCAAGGTTTACTCCATTCCCGCTGGCACTCGGTCGCACACGTACGAGAACCTGTTCCTCGGTACCCTGCCGAAACGTCTGGTGCTGTGCTGCATCGATAACGATGCCTACAACGGTGCGTACGACAAGAATCCGTTTCACGCCAAGAACAACGCCATCAACTTCCAGACGGTGTACGTAGACGGACGACAGATACCCTCCAAACCTTTCCAGCCCAATTTCGCAGACGACCTCTTCGTCAGGAGCTACATGAGTCTGTTCTCCTCGACCGGCAAGATATGGCAGGACGAGGGGAACGGACTGACTCGCAGCGACTACCGACACGGCTACACCTTCTTCGGTTTCGACCTGACCCCCGACCAGTGCGACGGTCCCTGCTTCCATCTAGTACAAAAGGGCAACCTGCGCATAGAACTGCATTTCCGCAACGCGCTGCTGAACACCGTGCTGGAAATAGACAAGAACCGCAACATCATCTACGACTACTGAGATGGACACCCTGCAGATCGCTAGACTACTGGCGATGGACCCGCGCGCCAGATCGATATTTCGCGGCGTCGTACCCAAAGACGGACTACCCACGACGATAGACGGCGCTCTGCCCGCTGCCTTCGTGTGCAACACCGACGACGGCGACGAACCGGGCGAACATTGGATAGCGCTGTACCTGGCCGCCGACGGACGCGGCGATTACTTCTGCTCGTACGGTCTGCCGCCACGACACACTGCGTTCCGCACCTTCCTGAACGAACATTGTTCCGATTGGACTCATAATAGCAAGAGGCTTCAGAGTCCTCTGTCTAACGTTTGTGGACAATATTATGTTGCTTTTGTATTGCTTCGTTGCATTCCGGCATTCCGGTGAGAACTTTTGTTAACATATTCGGCACAGATCTAGTAGCTAACGATTGCCGCGTATTTGATTGGCTTAAACAGCTGCGGTAAGGTAGACTGTATTATCGCTCGTCATAGTAGTAGTAGTAGTAGTAGTACATCGATCGAGCCTCTGGCGAGGTGGACGCACCACCCGTAAGCTCGCGACCTCTGGCGTGATGGTAAACATCCGCAAGTCGCCTCGTCATCATCGATCACCTTCGAGCCTCTGGCGAGGTGGAGACACCCCTAAGCTCGCGACCTCTGGCGTGATGATCAACATCCGCAAGTCAAGTCATCATCATATTCATATTCATCATATTCATCGTAGTCGTAATCGTATTGGTGATATTACACGCTACCCTTGATGTATCGTCATGCTGCTTGTGTTGTTCAATAAAATACGTGTGCACTCGTACCATACCGTGTTGCGTTGATTTCTCGTCTCCATTAGTCCCTTTGATAATGACCCTATTCTTAATTGCTACGTATGGGTTAAGACCGCAAACGTCTACAGGGTGGGGTTACGACAGTTTGGGTTAGCTCCATCAGTCGATAGGGGTTAGGGTTAGCACTCCAATCAAAAAGTTGGGGTTACGATGGTTAGGGTTAGCTCCAGTCGCCAGGGGGCGCTCTAGGTGTATGCATAGGAATATAGGTCGCCGCCAGGGGGCGCTCACGGTACCCAGAAGGCTATGTGACCGGAAGTCACAGTAACCCTCCCTACTGGTCCCCTCTTTGGCTCGGTCATTCCGACACTATAACTACTCACCATGTTGAGAGTCACACGTGTAGCTCCGATCACTTCCGAAATATGAAAGAGGGCACAAACTTATTTGGTATTCTCATTATGTTTGGACGAGAAATGAATGTTGCAAAGCACGCAGTTTGAGCACAATGTTCGCGCAATAATATAGATAAAACGTATCACACTTTTTTCACCGTAAATTACACAGGTAAAACTTGTCAAGGCTGATGTTACTGATAATTATTTTTTAATTATGAAAAGGATTAGACTCCCTGTGCCAGTGGCGTACCTAGGATCTCACAAAGGGTACGGTCAACGGGGGAGGCCAAAAGGGCGGTCAAGGGGGCGGCCAAGCGGGGAGCTTAGTCACCCATTAGTTTACCATGCTACCATGTAGCGAAGCAACGGGAAACATACGGAAAAAAGCTAAGCCAAGGTAGGAGGGATATGGCCCAATTGCCCCCCCCCTAAATATGACACTGTCCTGAGCATTAACAACTTAACAATAGTAAAGGTTATGCTGTAAGACAAAATGCTGAAATGCCGCCGCCCCCCAACGAATAAAAGTGGTATTGATACATATTTACACTATTGTGGATATCAGAACCGGACACTTTCGACGAATGCATCGCAGCTAAGGTCAATCGCCAGAGACATGACTCCTTTCCAAGTACTGTAGACTGTGTTTAACAGAATCAAGGGTAACATAAACATCCGTTTAGTAGAATCAAAATGGCTGGGACGGAATCATTCCATATTCCCGTCGCGTCAAAAAGCGCCGCTTAACCCAATCACGTCCTACGCTTATTAGAGTCAAATAAACAAAAAATATGTTGTAGCTGTTACATCTTCCATGTAATGTATAACCGTGGATGGTCCTAGCAGCTATACTCGGTTTGGGACCTTTTACATTAAAACATTCGCTATCACTAATTTAGACGTTGTCACAACATATCTAGACACATACATAATTAAATATGGCGGCAGTTACGGCGGTGAAGAAACACGAATAAGCAGTCACAAAACAGTGCACGCTAAGCTTTACATAAGTATCACCGCAATAAGGCAGCTTGTCGGCAAAATGCCATTGAGCGATAAAAACGTGTCAGACCCGGACTCCGAAGCAAGCGGCTCGCAAACTGGCGAAGGCAAAGTGCCGATATTGTGCGCCAGCAGTATCAGTAGCATCACAGCTATGTCAACGGTCGTAAAGAATGTTCCATTTTCATCCAAGCTGATAATGGAAGTAGGTCAACTCAACAAGAACTGGAAGCGCTTTAAAATGGCATGGCCAAATTATTTAATATCTTCCTACATGAAGTTTCAACCGGCAGAAGTGCCGGCCGCCACACTCAATTGCTGCCTAGCCTAGGGGAGCAGGCTATGGATGTACTACTTTACGTTACGTTACGCTACGTTACGTTATGTTACGTTACCTTACCTTACCTTACCTAAGGGTGGTTGTTATCGTAAGATTCTTGAATTTTCCGAGTACTAAGGTCTTCATCATCTAACAACAATTCAAGAGTTCTGGGTCCAGTTATTCTTTACAAAGGTCTACCAAATAGGCGAGAAGTTTGACTCATATACGGCAACGCTTCACAATAATATTATCTCTAATAAGAATAACTAAAAAAAATGGAAGATAGCCTTACACGAGACAAGATTGCCGTGGGAGTTGTTAGCAAATCGACCAGAAATAGATTACTAGCTGCTGACACGCTAACGAAGAAATTGTGCAAACACATCTGCTGAGGTGATCAGAGAATGGAGTCACAAATGACCTCGCTATTACCCGCTAACACTCCACTAGATGACGTGCACGGCGTGACGTCCAGAAGAGACCGAACTTATTCGTCCAGATCTGCAACAACGAGCTGACGTCGGCAAGCGAACGACGTACTTGGCAGTGGTATAATCATCTGCATTAGCGGTGGCGTAGATCATGCTAGAAAGAAAGAGATGTTTCCATCGTTTGCTTAACGTTGCTCAACATGTGGTACGAGGAACCATTTCCCTAAGTTGTGTCAATCGAAAAAGGAGGGTGCATACAGTCAACCGTCAATCAGTGGACTCTGACACTGAATCAGACAAAATCGTGGATGACAGAAATCCACTTTTTGTGACCATTTTATAAGAACATGGACGACCTGTCCACACAGTCAACTCAACAAGAGAACGCATTTGCGTCGCTTTCACCATCAAGCATTAGATAATTGTGTTCCAGTTTGATTCTGACACCCCAATGACGCCAACAAAAATTTCAAATGTTCAATGAATGTTTCGGTGGAGTGGGAGTCACTTGCAATAGGTTGGAATGAGCTGTCTTGTGAGCATTACAAGTAACTAAAATACACTTATAGAATCGCTTTTAAACAATTTAAATCAAAGAAATAAATAGTCGCAAAATATATTACTTTTCGAGCGATTCGCAGAAGGTTTTTCTATACTTTATGGAGTGAAAGTTTTTACACGGGACATATTAATACATTTGTTCGTACATGTTACATCTGACATCGGGAGTTCGAAGGGCTGCTCATTTGCGGGAGCGTCGTAACCCTCTTCGAAGCCAACGGCGTAAGAAGAAAAGACGATCACGGCGATCGAAAATGGAGAAGGAGAATGAACTCTGACATACTTTTCCAGGAACCGACAACATGTATGATGTAGAAACTTCTTGTTTGCATACATGTCAACTGTAATGATCAACATAAGATATGAGCCAATCGATGATGCACCGCGCATGCCCGGCAGCCTCGTACCTGGTCGTTCCACTCGTTCACATATAGCCCACCAAACCAAACACAGTGAACGCAACAAAGAAATACGAAAGAAGCAAAGTGTTTTATTTACATAGACAAATGAATCATTACATTGAATGACTATGCACCCCGTTCTAGTTGATGGTTACTGTTCACCTTTACTGAGAGACAATATGCAATGTTCTCTGAGAGTAACTCGGTGCATAGTGTCGTCTTGTTTACCATCAAAAAGGCCCGTTCAGACAGAGTCGCTTCTTTTTCCCACTGTTAAGATAAATGTCGGAACTGGAGCTCTTTTAGTTGTTGCACCGACTCTGTGTAACTCAATCTGTACTATTGTTAAACAGGTAGGAAAATTAAAAACAATATCGCAGTAAACTAAAAACCGATACGTTTAAAGTTTCTTATCCTCCATAGTTACCTGCGTACCAATCCAACTGTTAACAACTGGAACTACTAATCGATTATGAACTTTTGTTTTGTTTTGGTGTGCTGACGAGCTTGGGTCTCCCGATTATTTTAGCGGAATAGAAATATTTTATATATTAAATTATTAGTATTTCTATATGGAATTAATAATTACAGTTGTTATTTCGGAATAATTGGCCATGGTAGTTTTTAAGTGGAACATGAATTGTATTTTTTAATTGGTGTGTATTTGGAATTGATATAATGTAATTGATCTGAACGATACTATCACTTTTTGTATGTATGTATGTTACAAAAGTGGTAGACACGTAAGCATACTACTAAGGCTACTTCTGGTACGGCAGCACGATTGAGGGATCAGGGAAGATCACGTAGTTGACTGCGCTTGCATAGGGGATGCAAGTGATGCTCGTTTCGAGGCAATAGTTGACGAGATAATGCACTTCCGGCACTTACGGCCCCCAAGTTGTTCATACCGTAACACGTTATGCGTCATTATAAAATAAATAATTGGTATAACTAGTATCACATTTTAATGTTAGTTGTTTTAATATATAATGAAAGTAAATGTGTTATTGTTTGTTCTCTCTATTTCAATTCCAAATGTGTTTATTTTCTTCAATGCCATAGCGGGCAGCGTATCGTTGAGGGTCGGAAGTTAGCATTGAGGAGTACATTTTTTTAAAACCAACATGGTGGCTGACGCTACATGTGTTCCTTATACTAAGTTCTCTCGGGCGCAATTAATTGCGAAATGTTGACGTACAGTTGCTTGCGGATGCAAACATCGTGTTCAAGCATGCGAGTGCGTGCGTCCGTTCGGCATAATTAAATTGATTGCCAGTCGAGCTGCTGGGATTTTCATTTCCATAAAGAAGTTGTCAATCACGAACGGGCGTACTCTCTTGTGAATATTGCGTCGGACGGTCAGCTTAATCACGAATCTAACGGTGGAACGCACAATTCTCCAACTCCAATATTAGCAAAAATTGTGTCTCACCGACTTGAACATTTAATCGACGTAACAACAGCCGCCTTTCCTTGGAGGGTCTCATCAGTCCACAAACACCTATATGAATATCTTTCAAATTTAATGTACCTGTTTACAATAACTACACATTGAAAGCAAACCAAAACGAAATCTTATCTAATAACATAAGGGAACAATCGAGGCATAACATATTTGTAATACATTCAAAGCAACTTCAATGTGGTGTTGAAACCTAATCGAGACCGTTATATATATTATATATTAACATCAATATGTAATATAAATTGTGTTAATATACATTTGTAATTTATTGTTGAATAGCTATTTAACTCAAGTATTATGTTAAATATTCTGTATCAAAGCACACCTAACTGTTACAGAGCGTAGGTTTATTTTGACTTATAACATTCAACTCCAAACAGCCTTGTCTGGGGCAAAAATGGTTGAATAATGGTCGAATATTTGAAAAGGTACTATTGTCTTGTCTTACTTAAGATACAGTCCAACCGTCCTAAGGAGTCAAACTGTCAGGGTTGTGTGCGCATGGAATGATTGCTGCTTAGTCGTATTTGGTTGGAACTGAGAGGGTTAGAGCTAGCTTTATTTATTTGGGTTATGTGATGCTGGTTATTGTGTCTTGTAGTGAGTTTCAATAAATATATATATATATATATATATATATATATATATATATATATATATATATATATATATATATATATATATATATATATATATATATATATATATATATATATATATATATATATATATATATATATATATATATATATATTAATAATGTAATAGTCTGTCTCATGAGTTCATAAAAAACTAGTTACAAAAGTTGCATATACGAGCTTCCATGTCGTAACGGATATTAGGTAGGTTTGAATTTTCGTAAAATAAATTTGAAATGAGACGAGCAAAAAATCAAATTGAACAGGGACCTTTCAGGGCACATTGCGTAGTTGGTCAACTTCTGTGAACTAATAATTGTACTATTATATTGTATTACTCTATTTAGTGAATATATCGACGTAACCTTTTGTTAAATTGACATTTGCACTGTAAGCTATTACGACAAAGTGGCACTCAAAGTCATCGTTTAGAGTGTTTTACACACACGATTCAGTTGGCATTACCTGGATAACTACAATTACGGCTTGTTTGTGTAGTCTTTCAACGACTAGATATTTCTAGGCGCGGCCTAATGTTGATTAGCAGCATCACCAAAGGTCACTTTGTTGTTTGACTTTTAACGAGTTACTTTCCAAAATTCCTTGTCTTGTACGTTTTGTTTACTCCTGACATATGCATAAAAACTCTTGCTGTCATTTTTTATATTACATGCTAGTTTTTGCTCATAGCTTCTTTTAGATTTTAAAATTTCAGTTGTAGCTGACTGAAGTGCCTCTTTGTAATTTGCATAGCCTTCACCCTTTCTTGTACGTATATGAACCCTCCACATAGTTAGATTGAACACTATTTTTTAAATAGCTTCTTTCGACCGGTGTTTATTTCTAGACCGTTTTACTTGTTTTTTTCAAAATGAACAAATTTATCAATGATACTCTCAATTTCGAATATTACAATATTCCAACATTCAATTGCTGTCTTATCCATCAGCACATTATTCCAATCTAGCTTTGCTAAGTACTTTCTCATATCTTTGTAGATACATTTGTGGAAGTTTCTCATGTACGTTTTTATATTTTTACTTTCTGATTTTACATTGATGTCAAAATGTTTTTGATTATGGTCACTGTTACCCAATGGTTCAAGTATTTTTCACTGTCCATTAATTCTTGTTGTGACGACAAAACTACAGCTAATACCTTATCTCCTATTGTTGGTTCTAGGACGTGCTGAGTAAGGAAGCTATCCTGAATTTAAAATATAAATTGTTGGTCCTCACCCACTGTACTCTCTAGAGATGTCCATTTTATGTGTCCATGGTTAAAATTTCCCATTATGATACATTTCCTTTAATAGCTTCCTTTATAGCGTTTTGTATTTTTAATTTAAGCATCTCCGTTTATGTTTGGACTTCGGTAACTAATACAATTGTTCATTCTGAATTTCCTGAAACTGTTTTTCATCAAACACCTTCATCGCAAGCTCCTCTCCTTTCTAATTTTATTTCATAAGCCTGAATATATTCTTTATCATATAAAATAACTCCCCCTCCCCTTCTTCCTATTCGATCTCACCTAAACATTACGTATACTGTCAATCCTAATTCAGCATCTGTTATTTCTATGTTCGCCCATGTTTCGGTTATACCAATGATGTCAGGGTCAGTACAATAATATTATCTCTAATAAGAGTAACTAAAACAATTGAAAGATAGCTTTACAATTGGACGATAGATAGTGGGAGTTGGCAGCAAATCGACCAGAAATAGATTACTAGCTGCTGATAAGCTAACGAAGAAATCGTGCAAACACATCTGCTGAGGTGATCAGAGAATGGAGTCACAAATGACCTCGCTATTACCCGCTAACACTCCACCAGATGACGTGCACGGCGTGACGCCCAGAAGAGACCGAACTTACACGTCCAGGTCTGCAACAACGAGCTGACGTCGGCAAGCGAACGACGTACGTGACAGTGGTATAATCATCTACATTACCGGCTGCGGAGACCATACCAGAAAGAAAGAGAAGTGTCCAGCGTTTGCTGAACGGTGCTCAAAATGTAGTACGACGAACCATTCCCCTAAGATGTGCCAATAAAAAAACACGAGGAGGGTGCATACAGTCAACCGTCAATCAGTGGAGTCGGACACTGAATCAGACAAAACCGTGGATGACAGAAATCCAATTGTTGTGACCATTTCATAAGAACATGGACGACCTGTCCACACAGTCAACTCAACAAGAGAACGCATTTGCGTCGCTTTCACCATCAAGCATAAGATAATTGTGTTCCAGTTTGATTATGACGCCCCAGTGACGCCCCAATGACGCCAACGACGAATACGTTGCCGATGTGAAACAATTCCACAGTGATTCCGATTGGAGGGTGCATATTAATTATGGGGAATCCAACCATACACAAAACTTACAATGTGCAGTTTGTTGTAGTGGAGCAGGAAGACTTCATACCTTTCATTGGAATTCGTGCAGCACTAGAAATGCAGATCATTACTATCGACAGAGTGTCCACGATAGCAAACCATCTAGATCCTCTGATACAGTTCTAATATGTATTTGGCAGTGAACTCGGTTGCTTACCAGCGGAAGCTTACGTCTCAATTGACACAACTTTGACGACAACAATATCGCCGACTCTCAAAGTCCCCGAAGTGTTGAAGGAACCATTGAATATCGAGTTTCAGCAAATGGTAGAACAAACGATGTTCACAGCATTACACCAACCAAATACATGTGTCACCAAAGTACTTGTCACAACCAAAAAGAAATGTGAATTGCATGTCTGCATTGAACCCAGACCATTGAATAAAGCACTGAAGGGGGAACATTATCAACCACCTGTCTTAGATGAAATTCTGCAGAGATTACGACTGCTGAAGTATTCAGCAGCATTACCCTGAAATCAGGATGCTGACACGTCATCTTAGACGAAGAAAGCAGCATGCTCACTACGTTCCCAAAGTCGAGTGGGCGATACAGATGGCTTCGATTACAATTGTGAATGAGTGTCTCATCTGAGATGTATCAAAGGAAGTTGCAGTTGCATTGCAGATGACATCGTGCTGTGCGGATCAGGCAATGAACACGATGAAGCCATGCGAATCCACGATGAGAAGCTACGAATGCTACTATAAAGATGTAAAGACGTTGGTATCCGGATGTGGTGAGGTAGATTCCGCAGCTCACAAAGAAAGATGTTCATCGGAGCAGGTCGAATGCACAGTGATAAGCCTTCATCGAAATCAAACGGCTCATTAGTGCTGCGATATTATGACGCTGACAAAAAATCACATTTATAAGTGATGCATCACATACCGGACATGGAGCCGCATTGCTACTGGGGGGAGACCTATCGCTTTTTCAAGTCGAGCTCTATATGAAACCGAAACAAGATATGAGCAAATAAGGAGAGGCCGATATATCTCAACAATATACTTTTGACCGTGGGGGTCATCGTAATGTCAGACCACAAACCTCTAGAGAACATCATGAAGAAAGGACGAGGAAGTGAATCAAATCGATTTCAAGGCATGATGCTGTGGTTCCAACGGTATGGTGCCGGTATATACACAACCAACATAAAGTCTCGATCAAGCAGGAAGTCATACCAGAAAGGGCCTAGTTTAGTAAATAAAGGCCAACATTTATTACATAAGCTCAGTTTGGACAGCTTGAACATATCTTACGGGCAAGAATAGGAGTGGGTGTTTATAAATATATTTTAATTTGGCGAGCAAAAGTGCCTACTGCATCAGTGACGTAGGATTATCTAACAGTAACTAAGATGCTGTATATTCAACAAGGTTTTCCCAGCAAACAACTGGCGTCATATTCTTAATTGTAGTTGCTAACCATTATGTTTTAATAAATCGTTTATGTGCGTAGGCTCAAAATCATGACTTTTGTTTCCTCTTAACAAACGAAATTGCTGTTGATTACATGGAATATCGTAATTACGCTTCTTTACTAAAACGAAAGTAATTTGATTGGCAATGAGCGCTTTATTTGAAGTCCCACAAAACGTATTGGGGTGGGTGGGTGGGTGAGTGGGTGTATGGCTGGGAGGGTGAGTGGTGGGGAGGGTGGTGGTTTGGAACCTTAATAAACAATATGCATATTTTGGACTTTGATGACTTATGATACCACCCTTAATCACTGGTACTTAGATCTGCAACTTTACGAAATGTGATAAAGAGGCAATACGATCGGCAATGTTTCCCTCAAAGCAGGCAGTCACGCACGCACGCACGCACTCACTCACAAACGCACACATACACACACAGACAAACACTCACAGACATACAAACAGACATACAGACAGGTTGTCGTGTAAACATCCACCGTCTTGTGAACATGTTTGCGAGACTCATTAGCAGGGCAACTAGTGGCTCCAATTGTGTGGTAAAATTGGAACTGGTTCCAATTCTGCAACGATAGCATAATTTGAAGCAGTTGACAATCAGCGACCGCAAAGACCGATTATTGCGGGACTGAATCTGAATCTAAAAAAATATTCTCAATGCTTTTTTTTAGAGCCAAACGAGATGGAGCAGGCGCCAAGGCTTACCGCAGCTCGTCTTGACCTTTCATCAAATCTCAACTGGTGATTGGCTCTAGTAAATAGGTCTTTCTCGCAATTTCTAACAGTATGATGATAAGTTCAATATCTGATGCAAATCGCTCGTGTTAACGGGCCTTTAGACTGCAGGAACTGTCTCACCTGCGAGCGTTGCTTGTCGACTCAGTTATGTTTCGCAGCCCGTGAAATGTGGTATTTTCACAGAACGTCCTTAAGGCAGGACCCCACCGCTTCCTTCGCTCGTCTCGTTCCTCTCCGGAGGCACAGTGCTGAGGCGACGCAGCAATCGCAGAGCTGGTGTCATCCATAGCGACAAAACAAGACACGTCTGTACAAGTCTACTCTGTAGTTGTTATGTCAAAGCAACTGAGCTTACACGGCGAAACTTCTGCTACAGTAGTTCTGTCACACCGACTAAATTAGTTGTTCGGTCATTTGTTCGCCTTTCGGAACCAGTTTTAAAGTGCCGTGCAAATAAAGCAATCGATATATTGTAATTACATTATTACGAAATTGATAATTTACAAAATCATGATGTGTGTGTGCGTGCATGCGTGCGTACGTGCGTTTGTGTGTGTGTGTGTGTGTTTGTGTGGTTACGTGCGTGCTTGAATTTAGTAGCTTTAAGTTATTTACAAAGCATGTTTTTGTTCTTTTTACATAGCGTTATAACGTTTTGATGGAATGCTTAATTTCATTGCCATTTTTCGTACACTTTCTCGACCATTGAATACACTATTGTTAGCTTTAAACGTATCAGCAGAAGACGTTTGCCAACATTGTCTCGCTTGCTCTTGAGGAACTGAAAGGCGCAATTAACTGATGATTGTTCTATCTGAAATAAATTAAGTGTAAATAATAATATAATTATTCTATAGCAATTAACACAAAATTCATATATCGTGCTTTCGAATTCTGAAGTGCCCGCTCTGATCTAGGGGCACACTCCTCCCTTGTGGGTTTTTGTTAACGTACAATGAAAATATTTTTTTCTAGATTAAATCAAACAACTGCTTCTAACATGAAACCACACATGATTTACATAAGTAAATCACTTACTTATTCTAGATCTTTAATCATTAAAAAATAGTCACATCAGAAAGTTCAGGTGAACATTTACTTTCAAGTGAAAGTATGACGTTCATTCACTTTTCAAGTAATTCCAGCTCTGCGGATTTCCACGACAGGTGCATAGCGTGGGAATGACCACAATGATTCGTGTGACGTAGAATTTGGAGATTCCAAACAGTCACGAAACGTTAGATGGCTCACCCGTCCCTGTGGCCCACTCCTCCCTTTAGTCCTCTAATCCCTGAGACAAACTCCTCCCTGTGGCACTCTCCTTGCTTTGGCACACTCCTCCCTGTGGTCCTCTCCTCCCTGTGGCCCACTTGTCCCTGTGGCCCAATTCTCCCTGTGGTCCTCTCCTCCCTGTGGCCCACTCGGCCCTGTGGCCCAATCTTCCCTGTGGCACTCTCTTCACTGTGGCCCACTCCTCCATATGGTCCTCTCCTTCTTGAGACAAACTCCTCCCTGTGGCACTCTCCTTGCTTTGTCACACTCCTCCCTGTGGTCTTCTCCTCCCTGTGGCCCACTCGTCCCTGTGGCCCAATTCTCCCTGTGGTCCTCTCCTCCCTGTGGCCCACTCGGCCCTGTGGCCCAATCTTCCCTGTGGCACTCTCTTCACTGTGGCGCACTCCTCCCTTTGTTTCTCTCCTTCTTGAGACAAACTCCACCCTGTGGCACTCTCCTTGCTTTGGCCCACCCTCCTTGTGATCCTCTCCTCCCTGTGGCCCACTCGTCGATGTGGCCCACTGCTCCCTGTGGCCCTCTCCTCACTGTGACCCACTCCTCCCTGTGGCACACCCCTCAATGTGGCCCACTCCTCCCTGCGACACTCTCCTCCCTGTGGCACACTCGTCCGCGTGGCCCACTCCTCCCTTTTACACATTCCTGCCTGTGATCCACTCCTCCGTAGTCTCCACATCTCCGTAGAATTCTAGAGATTTGCATGTAATTTGTATAACATTCCGTAGATTTGCTTGCCAGGGAAAGACACGTAAGCATACATCCGGACATGCACATACATAAAAAAGAATGTAGGTAAAATACACATATATGTAATTGGTTTTTTTTATGAATCAAACATTAAAACTTGATCTAAATATATTTGAATCGCAACTTTCTGGAGCTATATATCTACATGCGCGACCTGAATGTGCGGGAATACGAGCACCTTGAGGCCTACACTCTCATTGGTTTGCTAAGGCTTGTTTGCATTGTAAACTTTTTGCTAAGTAAAGATCAGTTATTTTGTGGACAGATCATTGACACACTAAGTAATAACTGGATGGTGTTGCTGTTTTAACCCCAGATGAATTCCTAAATTATATAATCCCGACGTAGACTGTAGACAACATAGGCTTGTTATGTCGTACCACAATTATAATAGAATCATACCAAATGCAAGACGCCCCTTAAACTACACCGTTCTGCAAATTGAATGGTCAATAGATGGTAAATAATGATCATGGATGTGTTCTACGTTAATCTTGCACAAAGAACGTACAGTTAGGCAACATTTGTGGATTTACTCCATACTATGTTCTTGCTGCTCATCTAGATAATGTTGGAACTGTTTTGAGTTAACCTAGATACACCTGCTTCTCGGACGCCGTTGTATCACAATCAGCAGTGATAATTTCAAATGTTCAATGAATGTTTCGGTGGAGTGGGAGTCATTTGCAATAGGTTGGAATGAGCTGTCTTGTGAGCATTACAAGTAACTAAAATACACGTATATAATCGCGTTTAAGTCAAACAATTTAAATCAAAGAAATAAATAGTCGCAAAATATATTACTTTTCGAGCGATTCGCAAAAGGTTTTTCTATACTTTATGGAGTGAAAGTTTTACACGGGACATATTAATACAGTTGTTCGCACGTGTTACAGGTGACATCGGGAGTTCGAAGGGCTGCTCATTTGCGGGAGCGTCATCACCCTCTTCGAAGCCAACGGCGTAAGAACCTTAAGTACCTTGGAGTAACCATCGACAGGAAGTTAACATGGAATGACCACATCGACAACATAACAAAGAAGGCCAACAACACCAGGGCTTTCTTACAGCGCAACATCAGCAGCTGCCCCCAAGCCATCAAATCGCGGTGTTACCAGACCTTTGTAAGGCCTATTGTGGAGTATGCGTCGACTGTATGGGACCCATCCACCAAAAAGTACACCAAGGCAGTTGAGAATGTCTAGAGGCAAGCAGCCCGCTTCGTAATGAACGACTACCGGCGACGCAGCAGCGTAGGGAACATGCTTGAGAGTTTAGAATGGAAGTCACTAGAGAGAAGACGAGCTGATGCCAAGTTGATGATGCTGTACCGCATCAACCACAAACTGGTTGATGTGCCAACGAAGTCACTAGCCGCCGCACCAACACGCACCAGAGGCAGCACTTATCGCTTTTACCAGACTTTCACCCGCGTCGACGCCTACAAATCCTCATTCTTTCCCAGCGCCATCAGACTATGGAACAATAGCACACACGAATTAGTTAGCCAACCGTCAGTAGAAAGGTTTAGACAATGCCTTCTCACCATGCCAACATAGAACAATTATACAGTCCTTATTATTAGATATCATATAGCTCATGCACTAAATTATTGACTAATTACGCAGACGCGACATATTCTGACTAAAACGGACCCGAACCGGCATTACATTACCCGCTCCCACGCAATAGTGATCACAGCTCGAAAATACTCTAGCCACATTTATATGTGGCTAACATAGAGTCCTGAGCTTAAATGGAAGAAGAAGAAGAAGAAAAGACGATCACGGCGATCGAAAATGGAGAAGGAGAATGAACTCTGACATACTTTTCCAGGAACCGACAACATGTATGATGTAGAAACTTCTTGTTTGCATACATGTCAACTGTAATGATCAACATAAGATATGAGCCAATCGATGATGCACCGCGCATGCCCGGCAGCCTCGCACCTGGTCGTTCCACCCGTTCACATATAGCCCACCAAAGCAAACACAGTGAACGCAACAAAGAAATAAGAAAGAAGCAAAATGTTTTATCTACATAGACAAATGAATCGTTACATTGAATGACTATGCACACCGTTCTAGTTGATGGTTACTGTTCACCTTTACTGAGAGACAATACGCAATGTTCTCTGAGAGTAACTCGGTGCACAGTGTCATCTTGTTTACCATCAAAAAGGCCCTTTCAGACAGAGTCGATTCTTTTTCCCACTGTTAAGACAAATGTCGGAACTGGAGCTCTTTTAGTTGTTGCACCGACTCTGTGTAACTCAATCCGTGCTATTGTTAAGCAGGTAGGAAAAAAAAATATCGCAGTAAACTAAAAACCGATACGTTTAAAGTTTCTTATCTTCCATAGCTACCCGCGTACCAATCCAACTGTTTACAACTGGAAGTACTAATCGGTTATAAACTATTGTTTTGTTTTGGTGTGCTGACGAGCTTGGGTCTCCCGATGATTTTAGCGGAATAGAAATATTTTATATATTAAATTATTAGTATTTCTATATTGAATTAATAATTACAGTTGTTATTTCGGAATAATTGGCCATGGTAGTTTTTAAGTGGTACATGAATTGTATTTTGTAATTGGTGTGTATTTGGAATTGATATAATGTAATTGATCTGAACGATACTATAACTTTTTGTATGTATGTATGTTACAAAAGTGGTAGACACGTAAGCATACTACTAAGGCTACTTCTGGCGAATTATTTGCAAGACAAAGTGAATAAAATCAACTGCAACAGAAAGAACACTGAAATGAAACACGGCTACTTCTGGCAGCACGATTGATGGATCAGGGAAGATCACGTAGTTGACTGCGCTTGCATAGGGGATGCAAGTGATGCTCGTTTCGAGGCGATAGTTGACGAGATAATGCACTTCCGGCACTTACGGCCCCCAAGTTGTTCACACCGTAACACGTTATACGTCATTATAAAATAAATCATTCGTATAACTAGTATCAAATTTTAATGCTAGTTGTTTTAATATATAATGAAAGTAAATGTGTTATTGTTTGTTCTCTCTATTTCAATTCCAAATGTGTTTATTTTCTTCAATGCCATAGCAGGCAGCGTATCGTTGAGGGTCGGAAGTTAGCATTGAGGAGTACATTTGCATAAAACCAACATGGCGGCTGACGCTACATGTGTTCCTTATACTAAGTTCTCTCGGGCGCAATTAATTGCGAAATATTGACGTACATTTGCTTGCGGATGCAAACATCGTGTTCAAGTCTGCGAGTGCGTGCGCCCGTTCGGACATAATTAAATCGCTTTCTCGGGTAGGAATATGCCAGTCGAGCTGCTGGGATTTTCATTACCATAAAGAAGTTGTCATTCACGAACGGGCGTACTCTCTTGTGAATATTGCGTCGGACGGTCAGCTTAATCACGAATGTAACGGTGGAACGCACTATTCTCCAACTCCAATATTAGCAAAAATTGTGTCTCAATATTTTACTGTTCTGAAAAAAAAAATAGGATAAGTACTTGTAACAGTTCTTTCTGGTGTGGATGGTATTTACGGTTTTGATATATAGATGGCGTGATTGTCGCTGTACAGACAGGGGATTACCGACTGGTAAATATAAATGACCGTTGATGCCTTTGATTAATATGGTGAGGCGTCTGTTTTTTCTTCTGGTGGTTGGCTGTTCCCAAAGTAAATTATCTATTCTTTTTAAAAAACCCGGTTTCGCCGGATGTGTAATCACTGTAAAAAAAAGCGTGCCGCCCTTCTTTGCACTTTCGCTATTGTGTTAAGGAGAACTTGCGTGTAGGTTCTCACACGGATGAAGAGCGTTCCAAAAACGGAAGAACAAGGGATGTGTAGGCAATTGTGTTTATGTTTTGAGGACATGTGTACAGGTTGCGTCTAACAAACGCAAGAGTACGATTTGCCGAGCCTATAATCTAATGGATGTGTTTATTCCAGGTGAGGTCTTTGATACAAATTCCAAGGTAGAGTTGGTTGTAAGTTTGTTCGAGCATTGAACCTCCCAGTGTGTAATTAAAGTGTCTCACATTTCGTACTTGTCCATGACTCATAACAAGGCAAGAATACGATGATTTCTATTAGGTATCTGACTTGCACAGAAACAATGCTCGGTCATAATTTCAACGACATCCGTTCTAAATTTAGATGCGTAGACGGCGTGAAACAGCGACCTCTCTACATGTTTTCGTGTGACGGCCAGTGCTACAGTAGCAAAAGGTGTATATAGAAATAGTTTGATGAATTATTTGGCGGCTTTCACATATGTGACATTTTGTTTAATTAAACCCTCGAAAATACAGGGGTGTCATTTTGTACATGGTAGTACACCTATGTACGAACAAGGCGCACACATTAACAATATTTTCGGTAGCAAACATTATTTAAATTAAAAGCGCACGGGGTATTTAGAGGTGCCTCAAACAGGACCAGAGGTCACTAGTACGCACAAACCAGTAATAAAATGTCCGGAAAGAAATAATTATAAATGCGTGTTCTTAAATGCAAGGAAATAAGACAAACGAATTAAACGTTGTGGTAGAAGATGTCGACCCTAAAATATTTGGTAAAACCGTAGCATGGGCAAACAAAGGCACAGCATGTGCTGAATTAGGACTGATAAGATACATAATGTTTAGAGGAGATCAAATAGAAAGAAGGGAGGGGAGTTATTTTATTTTATTTTTATTTTTTAAAGAATGTATTCAGGCGTAAGAAAAAATTAGAAAAGGAAGTAGATTGCGATGAAACTGTTTGGTACAAAATAGTTACAGGAAATTCAACATTAACAATTGGATTAGTCAAGTCCAAGCATAAACAAAAAAACCACAAAAACGCAAAATGCTATAAAGGAAAATGAGTAAAAGGGAATGTATCAAAATGGGGTATTTTAACCACGGACACATAATCCATCTCAAATCCATCTAAACAAGAATTCCTAAAATTGAGGTCACGCTTAACAAATATGTTATGTTTTTTTGAAGAAATCACTAAGTGGATAGACGAGGGATCACCAGTAGATATTATATACTTTTATTTTCAAAAACTTTTGACAAAGTGCCACATCAAAGATTACTATTTAAATTAAAAGCCCATGGTATCGGGGATGACATAATCGACTGGATAGAAACTAGCTGACTAACAGAAGACAGCGTGGTGTAGTAGATGGGGAAGTTTCAAACTGGAAATAAGTTTGGAGTGGGATACCACAAGGATCAGTATTCGGACCTTTATTATTCTTAATATATATCAATGACTTGGGCGATAATATAACAAGCAACTGAAATTTACGGATGACACAAATGTGTTAAGAAAGGGTAAGAATGATGGTGATAAACAACATGTACAAAGCGATCTAGACAAATCAGTTAAATGGCCTGAAAAATGGCAGATGTTATTATTTTTTTGGAAATGTAAATGCTTGCGCACATGACACGGGAACTTGGATGAATATTATAAAATGGAAGATGTTGTTCTATGTAATACTGTAAAAGAAAATGACTTAGGAGTAACAATAAGTGATGGTTTGCAAGTTTCAGAGCAGTGTGGAATTGCAGCTTAAAAGAGTGATCAAATTCTTGGGTTGATTAGGAGAAATATAGCATACAAGGAAAATAAGCTAATTATACTTCTGAATAAAACTCTAGTTAGGCGTCATTTAGAATGCTGTATACAAGCTTGTATACCATATCATAAGAAGGATATATATACGATTGAACGAATACAGAGGAGAGCAACTGAAACGATTCCAGAACTGAGATAACTTAGCCATGGAGAACATATAAAAACGTGGTGTAACAACCCTAGAGACAAAAAAGCTAAGAGTATATAAATTTAAGTTTCTAAGATATTGAGTGGGTATAAAAATAGTTATCAAAATAGTTTTGTCTCACTCAAGAAAGATAATAGAACAGGAGGGCATGAGGTAACATTAGTAAATGATCAGTGTTGATTGGATATCAGGAAGTACTCGTTCTCACAGAGGAAACTAAATGAATGGAACAAATGATATACATATTGCACAACTGCTAGCAGCGTGAATATGGTTTCAGGAGGGCGGGTTACATACAAATGAAAAATGTTGGAATCTCGATAAGTCAATGGCTTCCTTTTCGACTTTCCCTTGGATGGCAATCTTAAATCTATAATCTACAGTTAAATCTACACTAGCAACATGCTCTTCAATATTCATGGAAGCATGACGTAGCGATTGCGTTGTGTTCTTGCGTGGACAACTAGTTTCCGTGTAGCTACTGTTCTTAGTAACGATGGAACATACATACATACATACATACATACATACATACATACATACATACATACATACATACATACATACATACATACATACATACATACATACATACATACATACATACATACATACATACATACATACACACATACATATGGCATATTGGCAGTATTATTATATCGATTTACAACAATCCGCTAGGATTATCTAATTCAGCATAATTCAATACAGGACGAATTCAACGACATTTAAACATATAATATTATATTCTCCATGCCTTTTCCGACTTATCCAGTTCTTGACATGTTATTTATCGAAGGTAAACGTGTGTCATCACAGAAAGCAAGAGGAACTAATAAAAACACGACGTTGGTACATTTGCCCTAGTTGAAATAGTCAGCGTCTCTCTTACATTGGAATGCTGCAATATGTGAAATGTCGGTGTTCTATTCACTCTGTATGTTGTGGTTATATCAATTGTACTGTGTTTCAAGGTCTCATTCAACTAGCCAGCCTATTACAGAACATCAACGTCAAGCCGAACTATTTATGCTGGCATTGATTGTGGTCACTGTCAGGTGCATGTCGTCCTCAGTGGTTCTTTCACGCCCCCGATTAAATGAAACGGGACCGACATTATCGTGTTCATCCGAATCACGAGGGATACACAATACCAGTGTTGGTTGCAGTGCCTGGTTCGGGTCTTGAACTCAGAACTCTGTCATGTAAAACGGGTGTTCTTAACTACTACACTTTCATCCACGTTTGATATATGCAGTTATCGCCCTGATCTTGATTGAATGTTTAACTAAGCAGTCACCGATAATTACAGTGCAAATTAAAAAGATGCGTCACGACGGTACTGCTATAAAACCGGTCGACGTGCGACCTTCCCAAACGACCGAGGCGCTGAAGGCTGTGTCGTATTCACAAAGAAACAGAAGAAGCAACCATTATCTGAGGGTGCAAGATGTACTTTTAAATCATGTTGGATGCCAACTTGTAAGTGTTTTTTTACAGCAGTAATTCTTTTGCCAGTATTGCGAATGATGAAGGGCGTCTCTGCACAACGTTAACTTACACAACGCGCCAAATATATGGGATTAAAAAGAAATGTCGAAGGCGCATAAAATGAGGCAATCATTATTGATGCGGATGTGAACCAAACTTCCAATTCACACAAGCCTTTGTACCAGAAAACGAGAGTAAATTAATCAAAGCTCTTGTATTGAAACTGCTTAATTTTTTTTTCTCGAAATTTGACTAGCACGAAACTGGTTGACTTAGGAAATATCACGTGTTGACGTATTTGAATATTTCCCATGATTCAAAGATGTGTATCACTGTTTTCGTATTGGTGCAATCACTTTAGTAATATTTCTAGAACTATTTCAGGTGACACTGGATACATTATTTCGTTGTATTCCCTTTTGTGTGCGTAATAACACGATCATTCTCTAAAAAAAAACATTTTATTTATTTGATGTAGTGAACCTGTAAGAAAACCGAATAATAGGTGAACAGGAGGAGGGCCTGCACGCAGTAATTAACGGAACACAATTAAGTAAGTGGACAACTTTGTGTATTTGGGCGGAACAGTATATGAGGTCGGATGAGGTAGCTAGGAGACACAGAGGCGGTTGCAAGCAGGAGCAGCAATATAGAGGAGGGTGGAAAGTAGTAGGTGGGACACAAAGGTGACGAAACAGCTACATGAAAAGGTGTTGGAAGCCTGCGTAATAGCACCTTGTGCATATGGGTGAGAACAGTTGCACTGACAGAAACATAGGAACATGACCCGAAAATCGGGATGGATGCAGTCAACTTATCAAAAGGGCAGAACATATTAATTGGCCTCCAATGATCAATAGACCAGGGCGGAAGGTGAAACAGTAAACAAACAATATCTACCAACAATTTCATAATTTGTTGTAGTGAAACTGTAAGGGACCCAGTCGACAATCACATTCCCCGAACATTGTATTCGCTTCGATGCACAAACAGGTTCACAGCACACTTCCGGAACAACAATGAAATTGCTATGGACAATGTAAGTTGTATTATGATATAAACTTACAACAATCCTTTAGGAATATCCAATAAAAAAAATTCAACAGAAGCCTAATCAAAATGGCGTCATGAAGCAACTAAAATTATTTTGTTTAGAAGCAGGCTTACAGTTGGGGGATTTTCTTCAGTCGTTTAAGTGGCTGATGTAATACGATGCGTCAAATTGCTTATTTGATGAGGGAGTTACCATACATGAAATCATGGAGTAGAGACCAAGTGTGTTTAAGCGTCTGAGCGTTCCTGTCGCCACTATTCTTCGACGGTCGCAGGCAACCAGGAGTGTTCGTCCTGGCTTTCGTTTCTACAAATATTCTCCCCTGTGCTCTTCAACTGTTAACTACTGCTACTGCTACTGCGACTGCTGTAACTACTGCCGCTACTACTTCCTCAGCCGCTACCGCTGCCGCCGCCGCCAAAGCTGGTGTTGCTATGGCTACAACTGCTGCTGCTGCTGCTACTACTACTGCTACTACTACTACTAAAAATATTAGTAATAATAATAATATTACACTACTGCTACATCTACTACTACTGCTACTATTACCACCATCATTACTACTACTACTACTACTACTACTACTACTACCACTACCACTACTACTACTACTACTACTAGCAGTAATAATAATAATAATAATAATAATAATAATAATACGGCTTAATAACAATAATAATAACAATAAATTGTCTAGTAATTTCACCGAAATAAATTAACAACGTTATACACGCATGAACTTTATTACACTCAATGGTTATAAGTCACGACATAACTCTCGAATATATTGATTCACAGCGACGTTATCAACAAATTAACATTCAGAATGTTATTAACTAGTGTATGAAGCAAACGGTGCAGTTGTTGTAAACGCTGCATGTATAATGCATAAAGTGTGAATTGTGGATAATTGTTGATTATTATCAACATCAATATCATGATATTCACTCACGACTTTGATGGATGCGCAAATAAGAATAACGATTCAAACACGAATAATTTTGCGATATGTTCAGTCTCATACGACGTTATCGAAACGCCCGTCGTTTAGCTATGGCGCTGTCACTTTGCTTAGCTGCAATTGCAACTAGGCGGTTTATACACTAGGCTACGCCGGTGGTTCTTTTACGTCCCTAATTAAATGAGAAGGGACCGAAATTAACCTGATCATCCGAGTCACGAGGGATACACAATCCCCAATGTTGACAGCCAGGTTTTTATACCAAACATAACCCATGCCCGGTCCGAGTCTTGAACTCAGAACTCTGTAATGTAAAGACGATGTGCTTAACCAATACATTACCGCGCCTCTCCAAGCCATTTTCATCCACGTTTGACATGTGCCGTTCTCGCCCTGATCTTGATCGAATGTTTAACTAAGCAGTCACAGAAAATTACAGTGCAAATTATAAGGATGCGTCACGACGGTACTGCTCCAACTGGTCGACGTGCGACCTTCCCCATCGATCAAGGCGCCTACGGCTGTGTCGTCTTCACAAAGGGAGCAGAAAAACAACCATTACCTGTTGGTGTAAGATGTTTTCGTATCATATATATTATGTTCCGCCTACTTTAAAATCACTTTGGATGCCAACTTGTAAGTATTTTTACAACAGTCTTTCTTTCTACTAGTGTTGCGAATGAGGAAGGGCATATATATATATATATATATATCGCTCTGAAACTACTTAGTTTTTTCTTTTGAAATGTTACAAGTAAGACGTCTTAGGCGATATAACATGTGATGACATATTTGAATCTCCCACGATCCAAAGCTCATTTTGTCTGAGTTATATGTCTGGGTCGCGGGTATTGGTATGAATCTGAATTGTATATATATATATATATACATTAAATCTTGTTATATTGTTTATGTGTTTGTTTTAAGCAGTCAGCGTCCCGTGTTAACCCTTTCCTTATTTATGCAATATGTTGATCGTTATATCGTAATCTGAACAGTGCTTTTGTGCTTTTTATTGTTGTTTTTCCCAAAGGCGAGTTTACGAGGCTTTGTTGCAGACAGTTTTGATTCAATGCATTCACGTGACCTGTGTGACACTTTGTATTTTCACACTTATGTTCAAGCGAATTCTTCCATAAGGGATTTTAGAACGCCTTATTGCATACTTTGATTTGAATGCATACATAATTTTTCACAGCAAGGATTTGTTTTACTATTGTTATATTATATATTATATTACATATTATTTTATATTATTTTTTCCCGATGAGATTTTTGTGTTAACTGATGAACTGTCTTTCATCGACATATATGTAGACCATTGTTTTCACGTTTAGTACGTTGATGTTGGCTGTTAGGCTATCTCATCGATATACACGTATAATGTTTTCTGTCGGTGCAATTTCTGTCGGCACAAGTTCTACCACGACGAAAAGGCAGGTCTGAAGAAAGAAATCCTGAAGCCGGGAAATCAAGTAAG
Source organism: Lamellibrachia columna (assembly GCA_963662155.1). Taxonomy (NCBI): domain Eukaryota; kingdom Metazoa; phylum Annelida; class Polychaeta; order Sabellida; family Siboglinidae; genus Lamellibrachia; species Lamellibrachia columna. Next base: position 56,592,521 of record OY759262.1, read on the forward strand.
GGTACACCTGCAAGGCAAGTGTTGAAGAGCAGTTGTCAGCAAACACCTGCCTGAACCAAGATCATATCAAGTAGAGACTGATGATGGAAAGCGATACCGTCGCAATCGGATGCACATAAATCGCAACAATGGCTTACCAATGGCACGACGCGAGCTCTTTCGTACAATGCAAGCGACAGCTCTGTGCACTGTCAATAACGCATCCACGGCAACTAGAGATACCGCGCGACCATCAGATGAGTCAACCATCTCGACCACCTGTGATGACACAACCGACAATTCAACCATCATCGACGAGTTTACACCCGACGTGGACGAGAAGTCAAATCACCGCAATGGACAAAGGACTGTGTACTACAGCTGACTACCATGAATCTTAGTCAACTTTAAAAAAGGGAGATGTCATATAATGTGGTGATAAATATTTAACAAGACACGGAAGTGAGAAACGAAAGTTGGCCTCCATATTTCGATCTTGTAGTTTGTGTTCATTAAAACAATGTTAATCAAAGCCATCCGTTTTTATTAACTAGACATATGACAGAAGGGACCAGGTGAAATAAAGAGGTGTACGTAAAAAATAAGAAGAAATGACACAGCGCGGCTTTTAGAGGGACTTCAAACATTGAAGATTTCAATCTGCTGCCTAGTGCACTATTCGTGTCCATTGCAACCGATAGCACTGAAAATGTTGGTGATACACCAAGCACTCCTATCGGTTGCAGTCGATTGCTACCGATAACAGTGTTTGGTGTGTCAACGGTATTAGTTAGACGTTCGATTTGATTCGCCAACAGTGGCTTATGGTAGGGGGAGGGGGCTTTGGGATGAGAAGTTTTCACTAATTAACCTGTTGCATCATAACATGGTAGCACGGGAGATTAAGCGGCCCTACTTTGCCCCTTCGGAATTATAAATACTCCAGTATTCGCCAGCTATCGTGAGTGTTCGTCCCGGCTTTCGTTTTTCAAAATATTAATATTCTCCTCTGGCTCACGACAAGATCCGACTTCGAACATGTAGTGTTCGTGTTTCCGATCACCTTGGCTGCGTGGGAACGTGCTCAGCCTCCCATGGATGCTTCCATCGACGTCTGTGACTGCTCCATCACAACAAAACTCTGCATCCGTGATACTGGTGTTGTGTTCGATGATAACGCAAATAAGGCGCAGCAGCGTGGCGTCTTTTACATTGCAACGTAATAGATTATTATTACTTAATTTCCTTTCTATTACTATTACTATTACATGCTGAAGGCAATGTAATATATTACTATTACTATTACATTTAAAGCTATTACTATTAATAATACATTTCCATCGGAACTATTTTCTTTCGATTAAACATTTAACATATTTAATCACTTACAAAGATTCAAATTAACTGATGTATAATTAATTAAATTACAACTATCTCATCAATTTCCCAATTAAATTAGCCTCACACAATTCCACTCGATTGTAGAAGTTTCATATATTCATTGGAACGAAACAGAAAAGCATACTGCTCAGCTACTGCTTGGTGGACAGTTAATTATTAGCTCAAGGATAGGATGTTTTTCACACTTTTGCTCAATAGTGTGCAAGCTAGCTACCAACTAAGAAAAGTTGGTATAAGCCCCTGGATGTTTTTTCAAATATTACCCAGCATGGCAGGCTGGCAGCTAGGTTTGGGAGATGGCAATGGCTGGTTGATTGATTCAGATGTTAAAGATTGTTTACTGCAGGAAGCTTGAAACCCTTATCCAGCTTCAGTGAATAAATTAATAGGCTTCTGTGAAAAGGATAGATGGTAGCTTCAAATGACACATTAACCATGCAGCAATCACACTGTCACTGTCTCCTGCTAACAGTGCTACAGTTCATTGACCGTCATGATTCGGATAGTAAACTATTGTATCACCACTGTTTGGAAATAAATAAATACACTGCATGTGAAAGACTGAACATGATGCTTGTCCAAGTCCTAGTATGTCAAAATACAGAATTTGTTGGTCTGATTATTTTCAATGAAATTGAATTTTCGTGTGATTGAACTGTTCAATTGTAATAGCAAAACAGTAGTTAAATTACTATTACTTTGCTTTTTATTACTATTACTATAGCATTGCGTTATGTTCCATCTATTACTATTACTTGAACAATTGTAATCGTTACTATTAAAATTACATATTACTATTACCCCAGGCCAGATTGCCAGATGGCATGCTGTCAAATTCGCAGCATCGCTAACATTAGGCAATCTCTTTCTACTATGGTAGAAGATATTGACCCTCACATAATTGGTATAACTGAATCATGGGCCAACATAGATATAACAGATGCTGAATTAGGACTGACAGGATATGCAATGTTTAGGAAAGATCGAATAGGAAGAAGGGGCGGGGGAGTTATTTTATATGTTAAAGAATCTATTCAGGCTTATGAAATAAAACTAGAAAGGGAAGCAGATTGCGATGAAGCTGTTTGGTGCAAAATTGTTTCAGGAAATTCAAAATTAACTATTGGATTAGTTTACCGAAGTCCAAACATAAACGAAGAGGATAACACAAAAAAACGCTATAAAGGAAGTTAGTAAAGGGGAATGTATCATAATGGGAGATTTTAACCATGGACACATGCAATGGAATTCTCTAGAGAGCACAGGGATTGAGGACCAACAATTTATATTTTTAATCCAGGATAGCTTTCTTACTCAGCACGTACTAGAACCAACCAGGGGAGAAAATGTATTAGATATCGTTTTGTCATCACAAAAAGAATTAGTGGACAATGTAAACATATTTGAACCATTGGGTAATAGTGACCATAATCAAATACATTTTGACATCAATGTAAAATCAGAAAGCAAAAATAAGAAAACGTACAAGAGAAACTTCCACAAAGGTAACTACAAAGATATGAGAAAATACTTAGCAAATCTAGATTGGAATAACATGCTGATGAATAAGACCGCAATTGAATGTTGGAATATTGTAAAATATGAAATTGAGAGTATCATCGATAAATTTGTTCCCTTCGAAAAACAAGGAAAACGGTGTAGAAAGAAACACTTGTCAAAAGAGGCTATTAGAAAAATAATGCTAAAACAAACTATGTGGAGGGTTTATAGGCGTACCAGAAAGGAAGAAGACTATGCAAAATACAAAGAGGCACTTAATGCAGCGACAACTGAAATCAGACAATCTAAAAGAAGCTATGAGCAAAAACTAGCATGTAACATAAAAAATGACAGCAAGAGTTTTTATGCATATGTCAGGAGTAAACAAAACGTACAAGACAAGGTTGGACCTCTAGAAGACAGTGCTGGAAATATAATATCACAGGGTTTTTTAATGGCGGAATACCTAAATGGTTACTTCAGTTCAGTGTTTACCAAAGAAGATATTAGTTCATTACCAGTTGCTGATGCTAAATTTCAGGGGGCTAAATCTGACTATTTAGGTCCGTTAATTGTAACTCCAGAATTGGTAGCTAAGAAAATAAAGGCAATGAAGGATAATAAATCACCGGGAGTGGATGGGATTCCTCCAAAATTACTAATGGAAACAGTAGAACAAATCAGTATACCACTTGCAAGAGTATTCAACTTGTCATTAAAAGAGGGAGTTGTTCCGTTTGAATGGAAAGAAGCAAACATCATACCATTATTTAAAAAGGGTTCGAGAAATAAGTCAGAGAATTACAGACCGGTGAGTTTAACGTCAGTGATTTGTAAGTTATTAGAAAGGTTAATTAAAGAACATATGGTGGACTTCCTCGTTAAGCATAAATTATTAAATTCATCTCAACATGGATTCCTTAATGCGAGGTCATGCTTAACAAATATGTTATGTTTTTTGGAAGAAATCACTAAGTGGATAGACGTGGGATCGCCAGTAGATATTATCTACTTAGCTTTTCAGAAAGTTTTTGACAAAGTGCCACATCAAAGATTACTACTTAAATTAAAAGCCCATGGTATCGGGGATAGCATAACTGACTGGATAGAACAATGGCTGACTGACAGAAGACAACGAGTTTTAGTAGATGAAGAAGTTTCAAATTGGAAATCGGTTTTGAGTGGGGTACCTCAAGGATCAGTATTAGGACCTATATTATTCTTAATTTATATCAATGACTTGGACGCCAGTATAACAAGTAACGTACTGAAATTTGCGGATGACACAAAACTGTTTAGAAAGGTTAATACTGATGGTGATAAACAACATTTACAAAACGATCTAGGCAGATTAGTGAAATGATCTGAGAAATGGCAGATGTTGTTAAATTTTGGGAAATGTAAATGCCTACATACAGGACATGTGAACTTGAATGTAAACTATAAAATGGGAGATACTGTTCTGGGTACTACTGTAAAACAAAAGGACTTAGGAGTTACAATAAGCGCTGATATGAAAGTTTCAGAGCAGTGTGGTATTTCAGCTTCAAAGGGTAATAAAATTCTTGGATTGATTAGAAGAAACATAACATACAAGGGAAAAAGTTAATTATACCTCTTTATAAAGCAATAGTTAGACCTCATTTAGAATATTGTATACAAGCATGGAGACCATAGCGTAAGAATGATATAGATACGCTTGAACGCATACAAAGGAGAGCAACTAAAATGATTCCAGAACTGAGAGACATTAGTTATGAAGAACGCCTGAAAGAATGTGGTTTAACAACTATAGAGACAAGGAGGTTAAGAGGAGATCAGATTGAAGTTTTTAAGATATTGAATGGGTATGAAAATATTGATAGAAATATGTTTTTCTCACTCAAGAAGGATAGCAGAACTAGAGGACATGATGTAAAATTAGTAAAGGATCAATGTAGATTGGACATCAGGAAGCACTCGTTCTCACAGAGGACAATAAATGAATGGAACAAATTGTCTACCGATTGTGTAACTGCTAGCAGCGTGAATATGTTTAAAAACAACGTTGACACATATCTCAGGAGGGCGGGCTATAAGTAGATGAACATTGTTGGACTCTCGATAAGCCAATGGCTTCCTTGTCCACTTGCCATCTGGGCCTTTGGCTTGGATGGCAAATCTTGTTAACTCTTGTTAAATCTATTGCATGTACAACGATCCTACATGCTTTAGTGGTATCGCGCATGATCACGGTAATGCGGCGTTATAGGACTCCCTGATTCAGAGTTACGGAAACTGCAGATGATGCAGAAGGGGAGTAAACTCAGCAGCGCTTAACCGGAACCCGCAAACGAGGACACATCACTCCTGTTTGGATCGCTATGCACTGGCTGCCTATTCGTGAAAGCATTGAATGGAAGTTTCTACTATCATTTTATCACATTGAGCACTATCTCGCCTCTGAATATATTTCGTCACTATTAACACTGTACACGTCGACCCAAGATCCGTCGACCAGAGTTTGTTGACTATCCCGCTATACCACTATGAATGCTATGGTCGCCACTCCTTCTCTGTGGCTGGGCCGACATTGTGAAATGCCCTGTCTGCTACAGTGAGAGACGCGAACGTCGTTGCCGCTTTCAAGACACATTTTTCGTACGGTCTTTATAACAATATTGTAGAAGTAGCAGTGACATTTAATGACTAATAATTAATGTAACACATTTTACCTTTTTTTACTAATATTACACTTATTTTATTTATTATGTTAACAGTGTTGGCGCGTATGAGCGGAGACAAGGAGCATTACAAATGTCTAACTTTTTTTTCATATTTTTATTTTTATTTTGTAGTTAAGCATTGTGCAAGTATAATGCACGAAGTAACAAGTGTTGTTCAATTTTCACATTAGGTAATTCAGTTTGAAAATTAATTTAATGAAAATTATTATAATGAATGTTTTAAATGGTGGTATTATTATTAACAAGTAAATATAAAAATACAAATGATATCAGCGATGATGCTGCATGGTATTTATTACAGCCAGTGATGACAGTTCAAGCACAAGACAACTGAGTGATATGTTGAGTAACATGTGACTTCCGACATGTCACGGACTGGAGTATTCCATCGTTGATCTGTGTCGGTGTTGTCACTTGGTGAAGCCGCAAACGTGAATGGCCGGTATGTACATCAGCCCCGCAGGACAAGACATAAGAAAGCATCTGCCGTTGTTATCACACTGGATGTAGTTGTGTGGATTTGGCGCTTCGAAATAGAAACCATGGGCACTCGTGTTCTCTTCGAAGCGTGGATTCCGTGTGTCATAATTGTACACCAAAGCTGCCAAAAAACACGAAAACGTAGCCAGAAGCACAGTCGCAGGCCTGTGTGTTGCCCGGACATTTGCCGTTATTGAGACAGTCAGCGTCTGACTCACACTGGAAAGCTACAAAAAGTTAATTATATGTTAAATAACTCAATATGTCGCTTGCTTCACAAACTAGATGGTTGGAATCCCAGGGTGTTAACAAAATATACACATATGATTACTCTCTCGATGCGCCATATCTAGATAGCTATCAAGCATTTAAATCCAATTTCGTTGTTATGTTGTGATTGTAATGATATAGTTTCAATAATGCAATTATATTATGTGATCTCGAACTTTTACGAACAACAAAGATAACTACGGCAACAAATGTACACTTAAATGTATGTTCGCGATTCATTGATCACAGCATATTACTTCTTGTGACAGTAAACATATTATGTGTATACCATACTATATAAAAAACATATACTTAGCAAAGCTAGATTGGAATAACATGCTGAGGAATAAGACAGCAATTGAATGTTGGAACATTTTAAAACATGAAATTGACAGTATCGTTCATAATTTTTTTCCCTTGAAAAACAAGAAAACGGTCTAGAAAGAAACACTTCTGAAAGAAGCTATTCGAAAAATAGACTACAAGTAAACCATGTGGATGTTTTATATGAGTATCAGGAAGGAAGAAGACTACACAAATTACAAACATGCACTTAATTCAGCTAGGACCGAAAACAGACAATCGAAAAGAAGCTATGAGCAAACATTAGCATCAAATTGCTTGTATGGTTAGGGAGTTAACATTCTGGAATTGATGGAGTAGGCATTACGTGTGTTTAAGGGTCTGAGCGTTCCCGTCGCCGCTATTCTAATTACTCGACGTTCGATTTGATTCGCCAGCAACCGCGAATGTTCCTCCCGGTTTTCGTTTCTACAAATATTCTCCTCAGGCTCTCTTCAAACGTCGGTGACTTCTACTGGTACTGCTGCTGCGGCTGCCTCCGCCGCAGCTACTGCTGCTGCTGCTGCCGCTGCCGCTAAAGCCACTGCTGCCGCTGCCGCTAAAGCCACTGCTGCCGTTACCGCTACTGCTACTGCTTCTCCTGGACGATTAATCATATGTATTAACTCAAATTGTAATCGCATGTAATAATAAGCTGTTCAGAATGTGTCTCATGAACATGTCTTAATATGTCGCTTATTTCACAGACAAGACGGTTAGAATCCCGGGGTATTAACATAACAGACACATATCATTAATCTCTCGATGCGCCTTATCTAGATAGCTATCTAACATAAATTCAGTTTCCTTGCTATGTTGTGATTGTATTGATATAGATTTCGAATTTGCACGAACACCGAAGAGCACTACGCCAACAGCTGCACAGTTAAACGTACGTTCGCGATTAATTGGTCACACAATATCACTTGTTGTGACAGTAAACATATTATGTTTATATCATAGTATTAACTCATTATCTACCTGTTTCGCAGTGGTCTCCTAAGTAGTGATCTGTGCAGTGACAGACGTTCATGTAGCAGGTTCCACCATTATGACAGTCGCTCCACGTTTGGCAATTCGGAGCTGTTGACACAAGTCGTAAGTAATTAATATATGATGTCGTTCATTTAAGAATAACACTAATATAATATTTGTATAAACAATACATTATGCAAGCATTAATAACTTGCCACGTAACAGTCGATTTGTACCTACGTTACTAAAGTTTTGAGTCACAATTCGACAAGCAATGTGTGGTTTAGATTTACTGAAATTATCACAGAATACATGTTTGATGGACTATTAGCGCTACATTTATTCAACTTTACGGAAACATATCGTCTTTAGGCTTCATCGCCTACAACCACGAATGTATTCATTAACAGGATTATTCGACCGTAATCGACATTCCCCAGAACTCACGCGTTCAAACGGCCTCCTCAATTAATTTAGTCCTTCAGGAATCAGGATCTTTGCTGCTCACAACATGCAGTGTGAACGGTTTAAGTAACATGCGCAGTCGGTTTAATGAAGGCGAAATGCACTCTTTTGTTAAAATCTTACTTTGATCATTATATTGGGTACATGTTAAAGTCTGAAATACCTCAAATTATAAAATAGTATATGTAGGCGACCTGCCTTTGCTATTGTTCGCCGAATTTTTACTTGGTCCAGTGTTGTGGTGTATACTAGATAGGTTTGAGTTTTCGCAAAATGGTCATAGAAAGACAAGCAAAATTTGCTTTACTAAGGACGGCGCTTAAATTGCAAATTTGTGACACCAGACTTCATTTCTAACATTCCGAGGATTGTGGTTCTGTCCTTCCTCTGTCTGGAGGTGATGTGTTGTAAAACCTACCACGGACTCATATCGTAGCACGAAACGGAATGCAGGTCAAAAGAGCGAAACACCAATGTATTGAAAGCTAAGGTATATCATTGCGGGAAACGTGCAATACTTACACATTGGTGTTGTCGTTTGTTCAGTAGTCGAGTCAACGGTAGTTTCGGTTTTTTCAATTTTAACTGTTGTCTCAGTGGTAGGCTCTGTTGTCATGGCAACGGTAGCTTCAACTGTTGTCTCAATGGTAGGCACTGTTTTTATAACAAAAAAGGCACTCGCACCTTCATAGGAAGGGGGAATGGATTGGGTAGGAATTCAATACTTTCCACCTCACAGAGGTGCAGCATGGCTCACAATGATCACGTATAATGTCAATGGATCTAACATAACAAAATACAACAATTTAGTTTGATTAATAGGTTACAGTTGTACCGAAAATACCAAAAAACAATCTCATTTGGTAAAATCTTGATGCGTATATTTAAAAAGATAAATTGGGACTTGCGAGTTTGTGGGATATGGGAATGGTTTGGCCAGAATATATATTATGTCATCAAGAAAGAGGTGTAACACGTCTCAACATGATCATGAGTAATGTAAGATTTGTCCTCATACACCTGCTCTACTGTATGTGAAGTACATTAAACAGAACACACATTGAGGTGTATGGAAGTACTATATAGCACATTAAATATATTTTGGTTCTCTATAACATGCATACTTTAATCTTATAAACCTGTTTCGCAGTGGCCCCCGATAAATTGACCTGTGCAGTGACAGACGTTGTCACGGCAGGTTCCCCCGTTGAGACAGTCATTCGATGTGCTGCATATCTTCTTGTCGCTACGGTATTTGAAAGTCAAAATTTCAAGAAGACATGTATCACCCCCAGTGGTGTATAATGAATTATACATTTGGCAAAAATAATTATAAATTAGTCAGACCACAACCAACTACGTGTCAATATAACACTGAAGAAAGTATAAATCAGTTGACAATTAATTATTCGGAAATGCTTTTAATACAAGAATCACCCAACATCGTTAGCATGCTTGCGCAACAATAACTGGCTGACACGTTAAGATGAAAATCACGTATTGTGGTCAATTGAACATTTAAACATTATATTCTCCATGCCTTTTTCTACATATCCAGTTATTGCCATGTTATTGATCGAAGGAAAACGTGTGCCATCACAGAGAGCAATTGTACACAGGAAATAAAAAGACGACGTTGTTAGAGAAGTGATCACAAGAGGTCGCTACTTACCACAGTTGGCGCCGATGTAGCCCAGCGCACAGTCGCAGGTCGCTTTGAAGCCCGGAGAACAGTTGGTGCATTTGCCATTGTTGAGACAGTCGGCGTCTCTCTTACACTGGAACGCTGCAATTAGTGACGTGTCTGTGTTCAATTCACATGTGAAGATAGTTGGTACATTTGCCGTTATTGAGACAGTGAGCGTCTGTCCAACACTCGAACGCTGTAATAAGTGAAGTGTTGGTGTTCCATTCACACTTGTAGAGCTGATGTTGCACCCCAAGACCCCCGGGCAATGTGCATGAAAGGTGCGTCATGTCCATAGAAATAATGCAATAGTACATCAAATTCCAACTTTGTTTGTGTCACAAAAATATATAAGGGGTGAGTAGAGGTCCGTCACTAGCTTAAAAACGGCTAGAATGAGGGCAACTATCGACTTTATAACTAATAGACTCTAACGTATTGCAACACCCAATAAACGACCCTATCGGGCGATATTTATATAAATCTTATTTGACACGTTCATTCAAACAAATCAAGTTCACATATTAGCATCAACATATTACGAGCTAAAATGATTTTTAGAAACGTATACATAAATTCCTAATTATAATTTCTAAAGATCAGGCGACAACCTTTATCGTGGTAACGAAAGTTATCGTCCGAACGCCGACATGTATATTTTAATGCGCCATATTATTTTATAATGCAATGGTGATATGTTTATTAAATACAAACAGCATGTATATTCTCACCAGTTTCGCAGTGGTCTCCGATGTAGAAATCTGAGCAGTGGCAGACGTTCTGGAAGCAGGTTCCCCCGTTCAGACAGTCACTCGACTTGCTGCATATTGGATCTGTTGACACAATATGTAGGGTCTATACACCATTGTACAATATGGAGGAATTTGAAGTTACTAGGCGGACGTTTGCCGTTAAGACCAGGACCATAACCATGATCAGGACCATGCGTCTACACTGCACAAAAGCATTGCCATTACGTGTTACGGGAGATGACCCGGGTTTTTCAAACGGCTTGCGATGCGAATAACAGATCATTAGTTCAAACTACGTCCGTAGAGCAACTATGACAAAATTCGCGAGATCCTAACAGTGTATGCCAGTTTCAAAGGGGAGCTCCGTTTGAAAATGCATCTTATTGGTGTGCACCACACAGGTTTGGTACATATGAACTGATGATAAATCATGTTCGACTATTCGTCTTCACGCATACTTATTCGCATCCTGGCAATGGCGCTAAGCAGAGCCAGCTACTAGCGTTCGCCAGCTGGTGTAACAGTGGTGCGCAATCAATTTGTAAATTAGATATTCTGCAAGATTACATATGTGATTTTTAGAGAAAAAAAAAATAAGTTTGATATCATAGCTCCCTGCTACTCGGTGGACAAGACAGGAGAAGTAAGCGACTCGGCAGAGAGGAGAACTGCGTGACAATTGAATACAACGTTCTTGAACTTGAGTGCGTAACTCTGTCTCTGTCTCGTCGAAATGAAAAGGGTCAAATGTAGGCTAATGAAGTTGTCTTAACAACATTATATTGCATTACGAATAAACAAAGCAATTTTTTTACAATGGAAGAATATAACGTTTTGGGAAAAAATTAAGAATAAGAAATCGGACCGGTATTCTCGACACACCGGCTTCACGAGACCGGCCGTCTTACTGAGGTTGGTGGTGCCCAAGGTCGAAGAAGTTTTGAGTCAGTCCAGACAAGTCTCAGGGCTTATATTCAGGGAGAATAAGCCATTGTAGGGCGGAACATGCAGAAAGATTCACTACCAAGCTATTCATTCCCTCGATAACAATAACATTGGCAGATATTAGTCATAAGTCACATAAAAGTCGCAAACAATAAAGATGATAACGACAAAGTCTACGTAAATAATAACGACTTTGACACAAATATGAAATAAAAAACGAAAAACGTACTGACCGGAGACGCACCCACCGAGCGTAAGCTCGACGAATTGAACGAATACGACAAGAGCGACCAGGAGAGACGTCTTTACGCTTGCCATTGCTGATGCAGTAGTTTCTTCTCGATCGTTAATTGCGACACACGAACATTTAAGCGTTGCGTCACGACTATACTGCTCCCACCAGTCTACGTGCGACTTTCCCCATCGATCAAGGTGCAGCAACTGTGTCGTATTCACAAAGGAAGCAGAGGAAACAGCCATTACCTGTAGGTGTAAAATGTTTTCACTTATCATCTATGATGCCCCGCCTAATTTAAAATCACTTTGTGAATCAACTTGTAAGTGGTTTTACGGCATTCATGTATTTTTTCCAGTATTGCGAGTGATGAAGGGCGTTCTCCCTCTCTCTCTCTCTCTCTCTCTCTCTCTCTCTCTCTCTCTCTCTCTCTCTCTCTCTCTCTCTCTCTCTCTCTCTCTCTCTCTCTCTCTCTCTCTCTCTCTCTCTCTTCTCTCTCTCTCTCTCTCTCTCTCTTTCTCTCTCTCTCTCTCTCTCTCTCTCTCTCTATCTCTCTATCTCTCTCTCTCTCTCTCTCTCTCTCTCTCTCCTGTTGGGATGGGCAGCTCTACATGACGTCAGCTTACACAATGAGCCAAGTATATGGACATTGAAAAAAGAGTCGAAGGCGTATAAAATGAGGCAAGCATTATTGATATCGGTGTGAACCAACCGTCAAATACATACCAACCTTTGCACCATAAAACGTGAGTAAATTCGTTAGTAAATTAATCACAGCTCTTGTGTTGAAACTACTTTGTTTTTTCTTTAAACATTTGAGAAGCAAGAAATATGATGTCGTATTTGAATATCTCCCACGATTCACAGCTCATTTTGTCTGAGTTATATGTATGGGTCGCTGGTATTGCTATGAATCTGAATGTGAATTGTATGTATAATTCAATTTTGTCATATTGCATATAAGCTGTCTGCATCGTGTATTAACCGATTGTTGACGACAGCGAATTAATCAAACATCTTGATTTCAAACTGCTTTGTTTTTCTTTCGAAAGTTTACTAACACGAAATTGGAAGTCTTAGACGATAACATGTGACACATTTGAATATTTCCCACGCTTCCAACGGTCTACCAGTAGAATACTATGATCCAGCAATGACGTTCCGTCCAGTGCAATGAAAGTATTGAAAACGATACTGTATTTTCAGAAGACCGAATGATAGGTGAAAACTCATCCGACACGTCATAAAACATCATCGCTGATGTTACGTCGACTTTCGAATTATACGTCGACGTTCCACCAGCCCCGCACGCAGATGCTCTTGTCCAAAGGGAGGCCTGCATTCGAGAAGTAAACACGTGGCTCTGTGATAATGGGCTTGTTCTCAACGAGAGCAAATCGGAGGCGATTGTTGTCAGTTCGTCGAGCTTGCGTATGCCAGTACACATTCCTCGTGTCGACACGGAAAACGCCCGGTCATCGTTCAACTACATTCTGCAGAAAAAAGGTGAACCGATTGCGTAACGACGTGTGCTTAGAGGTACAGACATTTACATAAGCGACTACCTGTCGTCGTACAATAGTGAACTGTTCCGTCAAGCTAGACAATTGAAAATAAGAATTTTTTTCAGTGCGTGGACATAGCATTGCTGCGTCTTCATAAAGGTTAGAGATGATGGACATAGGTTGAAAGTGAAGACCCTATTCTGATGACAAAACGTTTTGTTTCGAAAATGACATTCACCCAGACAAAAATGTCTACAACAACAAATTTGCATCATAATGTGAATATAAAAATAGCATTAGCAAAGAGAAGGGACTGTCATTCATACACTTAAGTCTTAAAGCTAACTTTTAAAAATAGATGCTACCTCGCAGAGCTTGATCTGCAATTTTATATCGTCGCCATATCTGAGACATCTGCTCAACTAGACCTAATCAGTGACTATAATATAAACAGTTACAATGGTTATCACATTACTAGGATGATAGGAGAGGTAGTGGTGTGGAACACACAATTAGAGAGCTGTCTTGCAAATTGCTTGAAGCCAAATCGATGAAAGTAGAACGTATCTTTGAATGCGTTTCATTAGAATGATTTATAAAGAATTACTCGAATGTTATTATCAACTGTGTATGTAGGGAACTGTTCCGTCAAGCTAGACAATTGAAAATAAGAATTTTTTTCAGTGCGTGGACATAGCATTGCTGCGTCTTCATAAAGGTTAGAGATGATGGACATAGGTTGAAAGTGAAGACCCTATTCTGATGACAAAACGTTTTGTTTCGAAAATTACATTCACCCAGACAAAAATGTCTACAACAACAAATTTGCATCATAATGTGAATATTACACTGACACGCAATTCAAAAACAGCATTAGCAAAGAGAAGGGACTGTCATTCATACACTTAAGTCTTAAAGCTAACTTTTAAAAATAGATGCTACCTCGCAGAGCTTGATCTGCAATTTTATATCGTCGCCATATCTGAGACATCTGCTCAACTAGACCTAATCAGTGACTATAATATAAACAGTTACAATGGTTATCACATTACTAGGATGATAGGAGAGGTAGTGGTGTGGAACACACAATTAGAGAGCTGTCTTGCAAATTGCTTGAAGCCAAATCGATGAAAGTAGAACGTATCTTTGAATGTGTTTCATTAGAATGATTTATAAAGAATTACTCGAATGTTATTATCAACTGTGTATGTAGAACACCAGGTTCAAACTTAGAAACATTTTGTGAGAAAATAGAAAGTCTTTTATAGGGCGCCAAATCACCCAAAACAATATTTGTATATGGTGATTTCAATATAGACTTGTTAAAGCATGAAAATCACAGCAATACTAAGCATGTCCTTGATATGATGTACAGTTTGGGTATTTACCCTGTCATTGATAAGCCCACCAGAATCACAGATATATCAGCTACGCTAATCGATAATATATTTACTAACGAACTCCGAAATCACATAATTTCTGTAATTCTACTTAATGACATTAGTGATCACATACCAAGTTTTGCAACATGTGAATATAAAGTAAATAGAAATGTTAAAAAAGAGGTTAAACATGTTAGAATAATAACTGAAGACAGATTAGCTTCGTTTAGAAAACAGTAACATTTTAAATCCTAGGATGATGTTCTAAAAACTAATAATGTCAAATATTCCAACACATATTTATACTTTTGTTTTATAAACATTA